>QEOT01122498.1:8396-29245 GCA_003123785.1 Pterocarya stenoptera | reverse complement strand
ATAATAGGCCTTTCCACTCTCTTCTTCTCCATTGCAACCATGATGATAGCCTTTTCTGCAAGTCTTTTACTTATGCTAGGTGAAGAATCATGGATGGTTATTCCTATCATATCTTTGGCTAGTATTCCTGTCACCCTCTTTGTGTTGATGCAATTCCCCCTTCTTGTAGACATGTATATTTCAACTTATGTCGGCATATTTGATAGGAAAATGGGACAGTGGTTGTAATTTATTCAATATGACCTAAAGACGTTCAATTAGTGATTGAGAAAGCTGCCAACATTTATATATTTTCTTTTATCTATCACAGAGAGATTACTAATAGGTTAATTTTCAGTTGGATTGTGTTTCATACTTCATCCTTTTTTTTCCTTAGACCTATTACATTTCATCATAAGGTCATTAGTGCATAATAAATTTTGGTATGCATTTTAATTTTTATTTATTTAATTCTTTGTCTCGATTAAGATTCGACCCTATAAAGAATTTTAGGAATAGCCTAGCTCTCGTGCTATGTAGGGGTGGCTCAAAGGCAATGCAATTTAGGCGGCTGCCTATTGCCCCCCAAAATTGCNTTTTTTTTTTTTTTTTTAAGAGAACGAAGGTCACATGTCCAAGAGTGACCTACTCTCAAATTTATTAGAAAAAACCCTCACCTAGGTTGAGGAATACCATAGAAAACACAAGAAACAAATCTGGGATTATAAAACATCCCAACTTATGTCACCAAAACTAAACTAACAGCCATTACCCGGTAAAAACAGAATCTCGTCTCACTACTCCTAACCGTAAAAACAAAACCCGGTAAAACACTTCAAAGTCGTAAGTAAGGCAAAACCAATGCTTCCAGTCTAAGCAATCCTTTGATTGTATGCGGTAAAATATCTTGATTTCCATACCTCCTAGCCCAACCAGCTTCTCCTTGTCTAGCAAAAAATCTGCAATTTGATTAGCTTCTCTATAAACATGTGAAATGATATAGTGCATTCTGCTGAGAACCTCTAAAAGCTCTTCCCAGTCGTCCCAGAGGTACCAAATAGAACAAGTTCTATTTGAAAGCCAGTGTACCACCAAGAAGAGTCACATTCAATTTCCACTTGAAGAAACCCCAGTTCCTTACAAGGCTTCACCCCTAAAACGAGTGCTCTCATCTTAGCTGCATTATTAGTACCATGTCCAAACATAGACGAGAAAGCCGCCTTGAAAACTCCTCTTTCATCCCTTATAACAACCCCACCCCCACAATTTTCCGGATTCCCCTGACAACTTCCATCGACATTAAGTTTTACCCATCCTTGCCCAGGCTTTTTCCATCGCACTACACAAGGAGGACGATCAATAACCAGCTTTGGTGTGATCTCCATAGCACGAAGAAAACTCAAATCCGTTCGCGAGGGAGGAGCACATTTAGTCATATTATCCAACATAGTACGCAAACTATATTTGATACCCATCCAAACATCATTAGCCGTTTCATAATAGGATTCCATCTGAACCCTGCATTGACACCGCCATAGCTTCCAAGTGATCAAACACGAAAGAAGACCAACCAGCATTCCATATTGTGAAGCACGTTGTGCGCAGTTAAACCAAACTGTAATTCTAGCCTTCCAAGAGTTTGTTGCCATACAATTAACCCCCAAAGCTACCGCGGCTTTCCTCCATACCTCCTGAGCAAAAGAACCCGTGTAGAGAACATGATCCAACGATTCAAGCTTACCATACTAACAACTGTTACACCTCAATGCCAACTGAATACCCACATCTTGAATACGTTTATCCACTGGGTGGCAAGCAAACCAAGATTTCCACATGCAAATCGAAGCACACTTAGGAAGCAGGGGATGCCAAATCCATTTAAAAACCGGTACCTCCTCTTTATGGACACGTACAGCCTCCCATGCACTTGTCGTAGTAAACTTTCCATCAGTTGATGGTTCCCAAATGGGAATATCCATGCCCTCCGTGCAGGATACACTTGACCGCATCACTACATTAGCCTGTTTTGCACCTAACAACTCCACTAACATATCCACCTTCCACCCATCTTGATCCCAAACCTCCTTGACCTGCAATTTATGATTTATGATTTCTTGACTCTGTGCACATAAAGGACCCGAAGCTAACCACCGATCATACCAAAAGGAAGCCTTACCTTCCTTAATTCGAAATCGAACATGCTCCAGAACTTCAAGAAGGACACAGATCATAGAACGCCAGAACCTGGTCCCTTTATCTGACATCCCGCAAGTGTTTACCATCTTTTAAATACTTGGCCTTAAAAAACTAGGTCCATAAATTATCCATTGTCATCATACACCAAGCAAACTTCATCTGCAATGATTTCTTCACTTCAACAAAATCTCTAATGCCGAGGCCTCCCTCATAATTAGGTTTGCAAATGTTATACCAGGATCGCCATTTCCGTCTCCCTCTGCCATTTATGCCACCCAAAAAAAAGGAAGATGTTAAAGAATTAATCTTTGTGAAAAGAAGATTAGGAATATCCAGTACCGCCAATTGGTGGGACGCCATCGAGGACAAAACATGTTTGATCAAAATAAGCCGGCCACCTTGCGACAACAGATTAAACTTCCACCCAGCCACCTTGTTCTGGATTTTTTTAATCAGCGGCTCTAAAGTCCTTGCCTTGAGTTGTCTTGATACTAAAGGAGCACCCAGATAGGTGGTAGGAAATACCCCCTCCGCAAAACCTGTCAATCTTAATAAACTTCGACGCCTAGCATAACCGATTTTCTTTGAAAGAAAAATACTCGACTTCTCTTTATGAATAAATTGACCCGACCATTCCTCATAATGCTTAAGAGTTTTGATAAGCATGCGAATAGACTTCTTTTTTCCATTTGCAAAAATTAACAGGTCATCCGCATATAGCAAATGAGAAACCAAGGGTGCCCCTCTAGGATGGTGGAAAGCCCCTATCTTACCATCAGCAAAATTCTTCTTTATGAGCCGTGAAAGAACTTCCTGCAAAATAATAAACAAATAGGGAGATAATGGATCCCTTTGGCGAAGTCTTCGAGTGGGTTTAAAAAAACCCTTGTAAGTGCCGTTCATCAAGATTGAATACCACGGGGAAGAAACACACCCTGCCACCAATCCACAAAACTGCAGAGAGAAACCAAAACCTTGTAAAACTGAGTTTAGAAAAACCCAATCCACCCGATCATATGCCTTAGCCATATCAATTTTCAACATCACATTTCATCCATTCGTCTTCTTGTGCAACGAATGGACCATTTCCTGAGCCAAGGTGATATTCTCAAAAATGCTTCTACCTGGAATAAAAGCTCCCTGTTCAGGAGCTACCAATCTAGATAATAAGCCCGTCATACGCGCAACAAGAATTTTAGAGAAAATCTTGTATGCAACACTGCACAGGCTGATAGGCCTAAATTTGTCAAAGCTCTGAGGACTTGGAATTTTTGGAATCAAGACAATGTAGGATGCCACATAAAATCTCGGCAAAGGAGAACCCTGAAAAAAATCTGTAGCCGCCTCCACTACCTCCTTTTTAACAATATCCCAGCAATCCTAAAAAAAAGCCGAGCCAAACCCATTCGGTCCTGGACTACTATGTCTTGGAATTGAAAGAATAGCATTCCTTACCTCGATCTCCATATGAGCACAACAAAGCTCCAAGTTTTCCTCCTCAGAAATGATAGGAAAAATAAGACCATCAAGACAGGCTCCACCACTAGGCCCTTCAAAAATGTTTTGAAGTACCTCACTGCACCCTCATGAACTTCTTCTGGAGAATCCAGCACTTCCCCATCTACAAGTTTCATCATGGATATAAACGACTTCTTCCTTCTTTGATTCACAGATGCATGAAATAATTTTGTATTCCGGTCCCCCTCCTCCAACCATCTCTTTTTAGCCTGCTGAGCAATACGAATTTCCTCGCGCCTCTCCCAAGCATCTAGCTCATTTTTGGTAAGAAAAAAAATCTTCCTCTAATTCTGGCGTGTGCCCTTCCTGAAGTTAGGCCTCTAGAAATTCCATACGCTCCTCTAGTCGCTTAATAGTATGGTCAACACACCCAAATACCTACTGATTCCAGGTCCAAATTGCCACTTTTGTTCTTTTCAACTTTGCCGCTAATCGAATTAGTCCTGTGCCATGCACATCCACTCTCCACGCACCCTCAACACATTCCCGAAAAGAAGGATGAGTGCACCACATATTCTGAAAACGCAGGGGCGATGGACCATATCGAGCTACTTCCTTTTGGAACAGAATGATCATCAGATTATGATCCGAAGATTTCCTTTTTCCATACTCAAAATGTGCAGCCGGATAATCCTGAAGCAAGATCGCATTCGATAGTGCTCGATCCAACTTTGCCTAGCTTCTGGTTGACCCATTATGGCCATTGCACAAGGACATTTTCCTCCCATTAACACCAAGTTCCATAAGGCCACAATTATCCAAACAGCAGTTAAAATCCTCCATAGCCGATAGAGGCCTCTGATTTCCACCTATACGTTCAGAATCTGACCGTATAATATTAAAATCACCTGCCACTAGCCACGGAACATCCTCTGTTTGGGCAAGCTCTAGATCTTTCCAAAGTTCCTGGCACTCAGATTGACGACACTTTGCATAAACAAAGGAAACCAATAAATGTTGCTTCACCGAACTAAAAATTCCCTAGATAAGTTGGTCAGACATTTGGGACATCTCAAATTGCAACTCCTCAGTCCAAAAGATCCAGATTTTACCACCCATTGATTCATTTGCACAGAAGTTGGGAAAATTTAAAAAATCTGCCCAAGAAAGCATCATGTTCTCCTCAGTGAAAGGCTCAGCAATAACCACTATAGAAGGCAACAATTTTCTCACAAGCTTCTTTAACCGAATCTTTGACGTACCTAGCCCCCACACGTTCCATACTAAAATTGTGTTAATCATAAATTTAGTTTGGTAGGTCGAGTGATCACTCTTTGGGACTTCTTCGCACTTGGCCCACCAGCTTCCTACAAAGCTTCACACGAAATAGTCAATTCTTTATCTGAAGAGTAGCCTTTTTCCAACGGAATTTTTTCCAGCACATTGTGCACCTCCTCACGATCTGGTGCAACATCACAGGTACATGCAAAGCCAGCATTCTACATTCCAGCTCTAGAATTTCTGAAACCATATCTTGATTTCATGGCAATAGATCTCACACCACAATAGAGCCTTCCCTAAAAAAAATCAGCATCCATTACATCCACACACTGACTATCATTGCCTTGCTCAACCCGTGTATGCTCAGAAGACACACCGGGCGACTCACCCACATGATTGCACTCTAAAGTGGTCTCCTGCACAAACCCTGATACAACAAGAGCTTTCCTTTCTTCAAGCACTACCTCCCTTTCTTCTGACACATTCTAAGGAGCCTCCACACCCACAGGCACTAATGCCAAATCAGAAGACGTACTAGCTTCATTTAGATTCTCTTCAGGTCCACTCTATGGTACCGTATCCACTCTACATTTTTCCTTTGGGTCCTCTAGCACATCCTGCCCCAGCACCTCCTTGGTTGAGTTATCTTCTAACTGGTCTAGTTGAGCACGCCAAACTTTTTGCGGGATGCCATTACCATTACATTCTTTTCTTTTACCCTTACTGTCACTAACCAGCTTCTTCTCCCCTGCTCGGCAAACCACCTTTGAGTGCCCTTGTCGATGGCATTTCTCACAGTAAAATCCTTGCTTTTCATACTAAACCTTTCATACTAAACCTTCTGCCAAATTTTATGATTAGCAGAGACTACAATAGGAAACTGATCCACCTGTTCTGCCAATAAATCCATCTCCACACACACCCTAGCACCCGTAGCCCGTGTTTGATTGAGAGTAGCATTGTCCATTCCCAAATACCTCCCAAACCGAGTTGCAAGGATCTATAAACAGTCAGGTCTATACATATGCATTGGAAGACCCGGAAGGAAAATCCATTGTGGGGCCAAAGATGGCTCCTGCTTCAGGCTGAATTCCTTTGTCCAATTGAGGAGCCAAAAAGAACTACCAGCCAAAATCCTGCCCTCCCTTGCCCATCCATGCAAAAAATCCCTCTCATTAGACATCTGAACCAACACATGAAACTCATCCATGAACCTAATAATCAGTATCTCCAAAAGACCCCACGCTTTGATTATAGAAAGTCTGATCACATCAATGGAAGGCCTGGAACGTAAAAACTTTAAGACCAAAGCGAAACAAAAATCCTCCGCCGCTTTGTTCATCTTTGCCTCAGAAAAAACGAAACCCGCTTCCCCATCCACATCCAAAGGGTACCGCATAGGAAGCTTATACGAAGATGAAGAAGGCAAATGTGAAACTGCATGGGCATATGACTTGGGACCTGCACCACCCTCAGGAATAGGCCCCACTAGCGTAGGACCCACCAGGGGGTGGCGGGAGCCGCCATGAAAAACCTTAGGCACAGAAACTCACAAAGGAAACAAAAAAGGAAATCTGAAAGAAACGGAGCAAAAAAAGCCTTTGCAACTTAAAATTTAGAAAAGCCTTATGTTGTTTCTCACTATTTCATCTATATTGCATAAGAGTTTGGCTAATGCTTGAGAGTATAATAAATGAGAAGAGACTGCAGTATAAGGTGATATAATATGACTAATATTTTCTAAAGTTTTTAAAGTATGGTTTGTAAAAAAGACTATATTTGATCTTAAAAATCTTCTAAAACATGGCATATATTCTAATGTTTATGGTTTAAATATATTTTTATAATTAAACTAATACTCAGATTGAAGCATTGATATGTATATTTTCTTCAATGCCTAATGTAATAAATCTTATCTGATCAACTAAACATGTCACAAGAATGTTATAGAACATTTTATTATAATTTTGAATCTTGAATAGAACATTTGATTATAATTTTGCACCCTATAGAGTCGTAAATATATTATATTCAAATGCCTCTTTTTAAACTTTTGTCTTATGCCTCAATTTGTATTGAACCGCCCTGGTGCTATGAAAAGCTTTAAATTTGTACATACCCCTCCTTTATGATCTATTCCATCTACCATATATAACATCATTAATTCCTATTTAACTTGGAATTTTTATTTAATTTTTATCTAAATATATCAAAACTCTCAAAAAAGTACTTTCTTTTAAAATAAAAAAAAAAAAAAAAAAAAAGAGAGGAGAGAATTAATAGAAGACCTTGGCCACCTTGGAGTGGCTGAACATGAATCAAAATTCACCCAAACATATTAACACCAACACTAGTGATTTTCTCAGTAAACTTGATTGAAAATTCTCAACTTAGTGAAAATCCACATAATATACCTATTCATATTAAGGTTGTAATCGTATTGAGTTCCAACAAGTAGTAGGCAGATTATAATCATGAGGATTCAAACAATTACATCAATAGTATTAGGAATAGTGTTTCTCTTATCCTTCTAATTCACTACAACAAATAAGATCTTTTGGGACGAAAATTTTCGTCCCAAAAGACTGAAGTTTTGTTCCAAAATATATTTTGGGATGGAAAAAAAGTGTCCCAAGGTCGTCCCAATAAAACTATCCCAAAAGGTATTTTGGGATGAAAATCACAAATTCGTCCAAAAAATATCTTTTGGAACGAAATTTAGCTGAATCGTTCGATCATGGTCGAATGGAATTTTTTTTCTGGGACGACTGAAATTCGTCTTAGGAAGTCATTCAAACAGCAAAAAAAAGTTCGATCGGGTACTTCATGGCCAGTCGATCGATACCAGTCCTTTCGAACAAATACATATGAAGAAACATTCAAACAAACAAATTGATGATCGAGCGTAAATTACTCCATTTGAACACGTTTGGGATGGAAAGAATGAATTGACACAACTTTTTTACCATTCAAACTCTAACTTGTGAGGTTCGAAAGGTTGTGTCCGATGTATATATGTTCGAACGTTTAATGATAGTTCAAATGGTTAATATTTTCAAGCAGGAATACTAATTTAAAACCAAATAGATATTTATATTTCAAAAATATATTACAATTTGTTCAACATAAATAAAACTAATCTAATAAGGCAGAAATAAATAAATAAAATAGTAATAATACTAATAATGTTATGAGTACACAATTGTTCAATATGCAAAACAAGAAAATCAATTGCTTGGAGGCCTGAATTGTTGCATAAGCATCTGCATTTGGAATTGCATCTCTCTTTGTTGATCTTGCATTTGGAGTTGCATCTCTCTTTGTTGATCTTCTTACTGTTTTATGTGCATCTCCATGTTTGCTTGTTTCGTCAATTAAGCCTCTAACTCATGCTGTTTTGCAATCAATTATTCGATCCTAGAATTCGCATTCTCTAATACAATGGCAGTAGTACTTGACATTGATGAAGAGCCTGAAGGCTCTATACAGCGACCCAAATCCCTCAAATATCCTGAATGTTGACCCAAAACTTGTGTAAAAATTTCAACATCACTTGTTGATGAATTTTGATCTGATGCAGCTTTAGCACGGAGGGCAACCATTTTATCTTGCACACAACATATAAAATTAATAGACAAAATAATTTAAATATGTTTAATTAAAACAAATTATAATATTTACATAATTCTCACAAGTATCGGGATGAGTCCACTCTCTATTAATATAAGTATGTGATGCAGCATATAATTTTGTCAGATCATAATTGGTGTATAACTCTTTCTACAAGAGACATTGTTAAAATATAAAGTCAATATTAAAAACAAACTATATAGAAAAAAAAAGGAGTACATTACCAATTTCAGATAGAGGCGATGGAAAGATCTTGAGCCTGCATGATGATGAATCTTCAACTTCGATCTATTTGTTTTGTTTATAGAACTTCGCTCACACCTCTAGTAGTGCCTCGTCCGTAACAAGCTTGTACTGTTATCTCTATAAAATAATATTTAGTTACTTACCTCATATCAATTATCAATTATCTTAATTGGAAAAATGAGTATAAGCTATTTACCTTATTCCGTAGAGTCAGTCTCTAATGGTGAGTTATATGGAGAGCTAGGAATAGGTGGAGATGAGATGCGAACTTCCTTCCTCTTTGGTGGCATAATTTCGAGATACTGTATAATATGAACACAAAACTGGTCAATCATCTGTATCAGTTTCATCTGTAGATTCGCTCTCATCATCATCATCTATAGATACTTCAGATGACTCAACACTTTGATCAACTGTTGCCTCATCAACTATTTCAGCCTCAATATCTTTCCTATGTAATGGGATCATCTCATACTGGCTCAAATCTACAAACAAGTTAAAGCCAGGTTGACTCTCTTGGTATGCTTCTTGAGTACAAAGATCATCTTCTTCTTCATTTTGTCCCTCTGCCTCAGGGATGATGTCATAAATATTTATAGGAGAAAACTTTTGTACTACTTGCCATTGATTTCCTAACCCAGAATTGTCTAAATAGAATACTTGAGATGCTTGGGAAGCCAAAATAAAAGGATCATCTTCATACCTTTTTTTTTATATATATTACTACTCAGAAAATATTCATCATTGCATTTTCCCTTTTGAGGATTGCTTAAATCCCACCAATCACACTTAAATATATAAACTACAACCTCCCCCACATATCTCATTCCAATTATATCTACGATAATTCCATAGAAATCAATATTGTCTCCATCATGACTCTCTTTGACAAGAATACATTATTTTGTGTTTTCCTATAAAGTTCTCAATCAATTGTGTAATACCTACTTCCTCAAGAAATACATGCAGAATATCGAGCAGTGCATCTCGAGGGTCCACGCGCCAGTGCATATAGTTCGTCTGATATATCATTCAGATTACTTGCATACATTTGTATAACCTGCATAAAGCAAAAACATTCAACCATTAACAATCCAATCTATTTTTTAAGTTAGTGAAAAATGGCATTTGTATTAATGTCATTACCCATTGTTTGAACCATTTCGGGAACTCCTGTTCATGTCTCTAGTCTATATCATTTACTCTCGGTTCTTTAAGCACGTTAATATGATCACGTAATTAAACTTTACCAACAATAGGTATATTCGTATAATTATTTAATAATGCTTAATTAACAACTAATTTGAACTTACTTCAAGTGGCTCTCTATCTCAGGGCAATTGTTTAGCACGTACCACTGAGCTTTCTCGAACTCACTTCCACACAAATCATAACCACGCTGAGCACCAAGTGGACGTACTTGTTGCAAAAATACAGAAAGTCCATTTCGTTGTCTTGCTTGGTCAACATCAAAGTTTCTTTCTGGCCAATCAAACCTTGTGTCAATGCCGTGGAAGTATTTGGAACAGAATATATGCCACTCATCATCAATATATGTTTTTGCAATTGATCATTCTAGGCGGACCTTGTTACCCACTGTGCGTTTCAACTTTTCAAGAAACCATTCAATGGGATACATCCATCTATACTGGATTGGTCCTGCAAGTCGAGCCTCAAGTGGAAATGAACGGCTAAGTGAACCATGATGTTGAAGAATGATGGTAGGTAAATACTCTCCAACTTACACAATATTATAGCAATTTCTCGTTCCATATGATCCAAAGCTTCTACATTCAACGTTCTAGCACATAAATCTTTAAAAAATGCACCCAACTCAATTATCACAACCCACACATCTATCGTCAAGAATCCATGGATACCAACAGGCAAAATACGTTGTAAAACTACATGACAATCATGGCTTTTTAGTCCAGTAATTTTTCAGTCATTTGTTCGCACACATCTTGTTAGATTCGAGGCATACCCGTCCTTTAATTTTATCTTCTGCAACCACTCACAAAATGTAGCCCTTTCTTTCATTGACAATGTATACCACCCAATTGACATGTAGACAGATGAACCACTTTGTTGCAAGTGCATTTCAGGCTTGATTCCCAACCGCTTTAGATCTTTCTGTAAGTTTATATTATCATTTTTTTACCATCAATTGACATCAATGTTCCTAACATAGACTCGCATATATTTTTCTCAATATGCATAACATTGAGATTATGCCGTAATTTTAACGTCGACCAGTATGGGAGTTCAAAAAATATACTTTTCTTTGTCCAATTTAACTAATTCGTACTTCATTTTCTCTTCTATTGTTTTTTACCAAAATATTACTTCCAAAATCTACAAACTGTTCAATAACATCTTCGCCAGACAAGAATGGTGGAGGGTGCCCCCATTCAATAGTACCATCAAACATCCTACCATTTCCATACCATCTATGGTCACTAGGTAAAAATCAACGATGACCCATGAAGTAAGGATGGTAAAGGTTGTCTCTATGTCATTTTCCTTTCTACCGGGTTGTTAGGTGCTCTTGTTAAGTAATACCGTTTCTACCCTTTTCCTTTCTACGGAATAGGGTTTTTGTTTCTGCCGCACGGTTTGACAGTCACGTAGGGCTGCATGGCAGCCACTGATGGAGCCACCGGTCGGCCTTCCTTTGCTGACCTGGTGGCTGTCGTCCCTCAACCAATACCAGAAATGGTGTTAGCGCCCAGACCTCCGAAGATGGTGGAAGGAGAGGTGTATTTTCAGTTTACCAAAGAAGAGATAGCACGCTCAACAGAGCCTTTCCATTTCTCAGTCGTCCTCAAGTTTTTGAAGCAATGCCCTTCACTGGATGTTGTTCGTTCGTTTATTCACATTCACTGGGGACTTTCGGCAATTCCAGTTGTTTCCTCCATGCGAAGGCCTCGTAACGTATTTGTATGTATGGCGTGTGAAGCTGATTTTACCAAGGCTTTATCTAGGGATGTTTGTGAGATCAATGGGATCTTTTACAGTGCATTTCGATGGTCTACTGATTTTTATGAGGATGAAGAGCCTTCGAAGGTTCCTGTATGGATATCGTTACCGGGTCTCCCTCCTAATTTCTATCATGAAGCATTCTTGAATATCCTTATGGCACTGATTGGATCTTTCATTCGTCGCGATAATCTGACTCGCTGTGCTACGAGAACAGATGGAGCTAGACTTTGTGTGGAAGTGGATGCTGCAAAGCCCCCTGACTCATTTTTGGATTGGGGCGCCAGGGTTGTCATCAAGTCGAAAACAAGAGATCATCTACAAAACACTACCTGCATACTGCTCTTCTTGTAAAATGCAGGGTCACAGTTCCACCACTTGCAAACCTAGAAAAGCGGGGAACAAAGGGAAGGCTGGAGTTGGTAGAAAAGGTCATCTGGAGATGGAAAAACTAGTAGCAGATTTGGGGATAGAGTCGAGTGCACCTAGCTAAATTCCCCCTCCTGTTGTTGTTGTGGATAATACCAAGATATCTGGTATGGAAACAGAGGTTGTGGAGGAGTTGGTGACTGAGTTAATTCCTCTGATGATGGTGCAGCTGGCTCATGAGAAGGAGAACCAAGTGGTGTAGTTAGTATCTGAGCAGGCAGATCATTTGGTGCAGTTTGTTCATGATCAAATGGTGCAGTTGGTCCCTAAACAGGAGGATCAAGTGGTACAATTGGTACCCGAGAATGAGGATCATGTGGTTCAGTTAATTCCCGATATGGTGCAGTTGGTTGAACCAGTGGGTGTTCAATCTGAAATTAGCGGTACCTTGGTGCCCAATTCTGAAACAGAGGCAGCATCGACTATGTGTTCAGACGGTGTTGGTCATGCTACGGAGTTGTGCTGAGTGAAGGCATCCATGGATATACATCAGAATATTGAAACTCTAGAGGTTCCGATTACAGCAGTGCAGATTCAAAATCTGGAAAATATTGAGGTCCCGATTGCAACAGAGCAGATCGCAAACCTTGCAAACATTGAGGTCCCGATTGAAAATATGCTAGTGGTTCAAAGGCAGACTTTGGAGGCAGAGGAATCCGAAGAAGAAGTTGATGAAGAGATTATTATGGAGGAAAATATTACTTCAGAACCGGAACCAGAATTTCATCCAGAAGTGTTCTCACAAGATAAAGAATACTTTACTGAGTTGGAGATGAATGAAGGTAAAAAAAAGTATAAGAAAAAAATGTTTATTAAAATGTGGAGTTCTTCTCAGGTCCTTGCCCGAAATTCTAATCCTGAACAATGATTGATTCCATCTTGGTATGGAATATTAGAGGGGTTGGAACCTCTAAAAGTAGATTAAAGGCGTTGATTGGTAAATTTAAACCAAAATTTGTTGCTCTTTTAGAACCTTTTCAAAATTTAGAGGGTGCTCGTAAATTGGCACGTTGGCTAAATTTTGATAATTTTATGTCTAATGAAGTGGAAGGGGGAAAAATATGGATTTTCTGGAGTAGTAGTTATGAGGTGCAATTTTTCCGGATGGGAATGCTGTTTATGTTTGTTTCAGTAGGTGCTGGTGTTGAGAAATTTTTACTTACAGTTATTTATGCTAAATGTACCTGGGCGGAAAGGCAATACCTTTGGGATGATCTCAGTGTTAATAATTTGGGTTCGGATCCTTGTGTATTTGTGGGGGATTTTAATATTATCCGAAATGATTTTGAAAGGAGGAGAGGTAGAACTCGGCCGCGTGTCGCTATGGATGAATTTAATGATTGGATTCATCAAGGGGGTCTTATGGAAATGGCCATAAAAGGAAGTGTTTTCACTTGGTGTAATGGGCAATCGGGTTTGGCCAGATCATGGGCACGCCTGGACCGAGCCCTCATGGATAGTTCCCTCATTACTTTGTTTCCTAATGCTATTTGTTCATATTTACAGCGTTCTACTTTGGATCATGCTCCCATGGTCATTGAATTCAAGAAAGATCATTTCTCTTATGGACCGGCTCCGTTTCGTTTCCAACAAATGTGGGTGGATCATCATGGTTTCTTGGACTGTGTTCGGGAAGCTTGTGAATTATAGGTGGAAGGATCTGCGCTACAGATTTTGGCCAGGAAATTAAAACATATGAAGGTGTTGCTTCGGGAGTGGAATAAGAGTGTCTTTGGACATACCTTGAGGCATATTGATGCTCTTGAAAATCATGTTGTGGTTATTGATCAACAACTTTAAACAAGTTGGGAGGTTAATCTGGAGAGGGAGTTACATGAGGTTGTCTCAGATTTGGCTAGTTGGAGGCGTCGGGAAGAGATGAGATTGGCTCAATTGGCCAAGTTGAAATGGCAAGTGGAGGGTGACCGAAACTCTAAATTTTTCCATGCTTGCCTAGCTAATAGAAGAAGGAAGAGAGTGCTGGAAATGAAACCTAATGGGGTGAATTATGAGTTTCCGGAAAGCATTCACCAAGGGGCACTGGATTTTTTCCAAAGTTCACTTCAAGGCGAGCCACCTGAAGAGCAACCTAATCTGGAAGGGCTCATAGATCCGATTGTATCAGAAGAGGAAAATGGCTCCCTTATTCATTTGCCGACGATAGAGGAAGTTTTTGAGGCTTTGTCATCCATTCCTAATCATAGCACTCCGGGTTCTGATGGGTTTGGCTCTGGATTTTATAAACATAGTTGGGAGATTGTGAAACTTGATGTTTGGAAGGCTGTTTTGGAATTCTTTATGTCTAAGCATCTTCCAAGATTCATAGATTGATGAGTTCATTTTTTTGGGGAGAAACCGATGGGCGTGATAAAAAGAAATAGGTGGCTTGGAATCATATCTGCAAGCTTGTAGAAGAGGGTGGACTTGGCGTAAGGAATCTTTAGGACTCTCAAAAAGCCTTACATATGCGTTTTGCTTGGAACCTTATTCAAGGTAATTCTTTATGGGCTAATTTTTTTAAAGCAAAATATGTTGGATCGAAACCTTGGGCTCTTATAGAGACAAACAAAGGATCCAGATTTTGGAGAATGGTTTCTAATTGTTTTCCGCTTTTGTTAAATAATTCAAAGTGGAAGCTTAGAGAAGGAGATATTTTTTTTTTGGTATGACATTTTTGGTATGACAAGTGGAGGGATGATGGTCCCCTTATTAATGAGATGCCTCTTGTGGGTTCACCACTTTTAAAAGTTAAAGATTGCAGGTTGTTGGAGAATTTAGTAGGGCAGGATAAAATGGATGAGATTTTAACCGTCTTATCTGGGACGAATTATGTGAAGGATGTCCTAATTTGGACTACAACGGACACAGGTTTGTTTTTTACCAAATCTGCTTGGAATTGTATTCGTATTAGAGGTACCCTTATGGATTGGCATGTGTGGGTTTGGCATAAGAGTCTTCCTTTAAGAATGTCTATCCATTTTTGGAGGGCTTGGCATATGGCCTTGAGTGTGGATGCTAGATTGCGCCGTATTGGTATTCCCCTCACTTCTAAATGTGATTGTTGTAACACTGGTCATATTGAAGACATTAACCATGTGCTTTTTTAGGGTGACTTTCCTCAAAAAGTCTGGTCATTTTTTGAAAATCTTTTTGGTATTCCTCTTGGTAGGTCTTGGAAATAGAATGCTGGAACTTGGTTCAGGCGTGCAAACTCTTCTTCCTAGGTTGGTTTTATTGTTGGCATCATTCCCATCATTGTTACTTGGCGCCTATGGAGGAGGAGGTGTCTTGCTAGGATGGAAAGTACTCTGGAAACTCATAATACTATTGTTCATTCTATTTGTGTTTGGTTAGGATCTCTTAGTCAAGCGGCTAAGCAGGTCAAGAGCCTATCACGCAGGGATGGCATGCTCCTTGAGGCCTTGCAGATAAATCTGGTGGTCCCAAAGTTCCAGTTTCTAAATTGGTAAGGTGGTTAAGGCCACAGTTGGGGGTGGTACAAATTGAATACGGATGGTAGTAGTATTGGTAATCCAGGTTCTTGTGTTATTGGAGGGGTTATTCGTATTGATTCTGGTGAGTTGGTTTAGGCCTTCGCCTCTCATATTGGGTCTAGTTCTAATAATAAAGCAAAACTCTTGGCACTCCTTCAAGGCTTCAAACTTTGCAAGTCTTTAAACATCTCTAATGTGATTATTGAAATGGATTCTATGGTGGTTATCTCTTGGTGGCTCAGAGGTAGATGTGGTGTGTGGTACCTTGAGGATTTTTGGGAGGAAATTAGTGAGTTAACCAGAAATATTCAGTGCCATTTTCAACATGTTTTGCGTGAAGGTAATAGGGTGGCAGATTGGTTAGCCAAAGAAGGGGCTTCAGGTGCTGATTTAGTTTATTCTAATAATTGTAATATGCCTCGGATCCTTCGTGGCCTGTTTCTTTTGGATTTTTTAGGCCTTCCTTCGATTCGAAGTTAGGGCTGGTTAATTTGTGGTGGCTTTTCTTTTTGATCTATAGGATTGTCATAGTTTGGTTTTGTTTTGCGATTTTTTGGGGTTACCCATGGACCTTGAATTGTTACCACGATATTCCTCCGCCACAAGTGAGGGTTCTTATTAATAAATATGGGAGGGGTCACTATTGGACATGTGACCTTCCTCTCTTTTAAAAAAAAAAAGAAAACGATGACCCATGAATCATAGTTTCCTCCCATACGTAAGCCATTCAGATTGGGTGTGTTTGTTACAAGTCGGACATGCCAATTTCCCCTTAGTGCTCCAACCTAACAAGTTTCTATAAGCGGAAAAATCATTTATTATCCATAACACCGCAACATGCATCTTAAATGACTTGCCTGTTGATGAATCAAATGTTAAGACCTCATTCTCCCACAAATCTTTCAATTATGTTATCAGTGGCTGTAAGTGTATGTCTATATTATTTTTTGATGATCTCGGACCTGAAATGAGTAAACTCATCATGAAATATGGATCTTTCATACACTTCCACAGTGGTAGATTGTAGGGCATAAGTACAACTGGCCAAGTACTATGACTAACTCATGTTCTCAAACGGAATAAATCATTCCGTTGCTAACCCAAGTCGAACATTACGAGGTTCTTCAGCAAACCATGGGTGTTCCAGGTCAAATTCCTTCCAAACTTGAAAGTCCGTAGGATGTGACAAAATATTATCATTCTTGACTCTAGATGATGAGTGTCATGTCATATCCACAGCCATTAAACATGACATAAATAGCCATTGTAATCTAGGTATCAATGGAAAGTGACGTACGACCTTCCACGGCACATTCTGCTTCTCAGTTGTCAATCTTGATTCATGGCAAGTGGGACACTCATTCAGATGCTCATTTTCTTCCCAAATAACACACAATCATTCTTTTTTTCTTTTGCTTTATTTTTCCCTACCCTTTTTTTTTTTTTTGAATGTAAACTTCATTTCATCAAGGTTAAAAACCTTAAAAAAGTGTACAACAGAGCTGATCAATGAAAATTACATTTTCAATGAAAGTAGGAACACTAGTGGATGGGCAGCCTCATTAGTGGATCTGTTACTATGTTGTAGAGAGCAAAGAGGAAATCTGAGCATCAAGCTTCTAATTTCAGCAACCACTGATCTAATTGAAGCATTAGAATCTGTCTCTTTGTTAACTTCTTCCACCATGAACAAACAATCACTCTCAACAACCAGATTTGAAATCCCCATATTTATGCATAACTAGAGACCTCTCAACAAAGCTATTGCTTCTACTTGACTTGGCTCCATTTGCAAAGATTCGTCTCTACTTACTGCCATTAGAACATCCCCTGAATGATTCCTTAATATAGCACCCAAACCAGCTTTATCAACTCAAAAAATAGTGCCCCATCAACATTAAGTTTGAGATAATCCTAAGAAGGTGGAGACCATCCATACTGCAGGTTTTTGGAAATGTGCAGACCCTTCTGAGATGCAGCAGTATCTATCCTCAACTTCCTTGAAAGGGCAAAAGCAATGACTTGTTGAGGTGGTAAAGAGATTTAGTCATGGATCATCTTATTTCTTTGAACCCTTAGAGAATATTTCCATAGCTATTGAAATAAAGGAGCTAAAATGAAAGTGTTGCTGTAAAACAACAAACTTTTTGATCCAGATCCCATGAATGGTGGGACATAATAACAAAGCATGAGTTAAATCTTCCATATGGTGTTGACAGAAGCAACATTGTCCACTAATATCCAACTTTCTGTTAATGAGATTGGCCTTAGAGGGTAGGCCCTCCCTACAAGCTCTCCAAGCAAAGACTTTAACCTTTAAGGGTACTTTTAAATTCTAAAGAGCAGTCCAGAATTTTTTCATGAAAGCACCATTAGAAGCTTCACCACAGCTAGGCACTAAGCAAGATTTAAAAAATCTGTAGGCGCTTTTAACATAGAAATTACCTAATTTTTCATGCTCCCACATCCACTTATTCATATCACCAGAAGCACTGGGATGCAGTCTTAGAATAGACTCTGCAAGTCTTGGATTGAAGAGGGCTCCAACTTTAGAAGGATCCCACCAATGTGTATTTAGAACAATTAAGGAAGAGACTTGCTCCTCCAGTTGAAAAGCTTGCTCTTCACTCTGGTTACTCCTTTCAGCACACATAACCTACCTCAAATTTTGAATCCCAGGGATCCAATCATCATTTAAAATGTAATTGACCTCCCATTCCCCATATTCCACCTACCACCTTTCACCAATAAATTTTTTGCCTCCCATATACCTCACCAAGCATAGGAAGGGTTTCCACCAATTGCAGCCTCCAATAAATTTCCATCAGAGAAATATCTAGCAGCATACATCTTATGGAATAGGCTATCTGTATTCTGCAATAATCTTCAAGGCTGTTTTGCCAACATTGCCATATTAAAAACCCCAAGCTCCTTAAAACCCATCCCTCCAACAGCCTTTGATTGACACATCTTCTTCCAGCTTATCCAATGTATTTTCTTTTCCTCCCTTTTTTGTCCCCACCAATATCTGGCCATCATACTTTCAATCTCACTGAAAAGCTTGGCTGGGAGTTTGAAGCAACTCATGGCATAAAATGGAATTGCTAATGCTACAGCTTTGAGTAGAGTCTCCTTGCCACCTTGAGAGAACATGTTTCCTTTCCTTGCAGTTTTAACCATACTTTATGTTTGATGTCACTAAAGGCATTTGTTTTAGACCTGCCTACCAAAGGAGGCAGTCCTAAATACTATTCATACTGCTGCAGTTGAGAAGAGCTCCAAAGATTCATGATGGTCTGCTTCTTATCCATATCCACATTAGCACTGAAAACCATTGATGTTTTCTCTTTGTTTAACTGTTGTCCTGAAGCCACTTCATACTGAAATAACAGAGATTGGAGTTGGAATTAGTAGCTACATCTGCTGCACAGAAAATCAGACTATCATCGGCAAAGAGTAAATGGTTAAGCTTGGTGCCCCATGACAGATCTGGATACTAGGGATAGAGTTAGAACTCCCTACTGCTTTTAATAAGCTAACCAAGCCTTCCGTGCACAAGAGAAATAGATAGGGAGAAATGGGATCTCCCTGCCTCAATCCCCTAAAGGGAGTGATAAAACCAGTTGGAAAGCCATTAATTAACACAGAGAAAGAAGGAGTCATAACACATTTCATCACAAGTTGGATTAGTTTTTCATGAAAACCAAGCTTTCTCATAACAGCTTTAAGGAAACTCCATTCAACCCTATCATAAGCTTTACTCATGGCAGTGCACATTGCAGGACATTAAAGGTAGCGTCATCAATTTAAATGTGTCCCGTCATTAGTATGCTTGTCTTGTTTCATTGTTGGAGGCCTGATCTTCTGTATTTTGTATACAACCATCAAGCTTTCGTTCCGTTGCCGATATTTTAGCTCTCATATCCATGCACTTCTCCTTCCACTGCAATCACCTCATGCCGCCACTTCTAGTAACTTGTAAGCATCTCTGGTGCTCCAAGTGAGCTCAATCATTTACCATTTTATGATTGTTCAACTGGGTAGGATCGATTCTCGATTATATCCGAACTCAAATTTGGGCATGTATTAATGTGGCCTCAATACCTGCCCGCGGGTTACCTCGTATCATGCATATATGAAAACATCCAACCCAATCTCAGACAAGTTCTCCAATGGAAGGCCATTGAAGTCCAGAATAGTGCTAGTTATTAGGCACATAATCTCACAGAACGGTTGCCTCCAACTTAACCATTGGAAGCATTCATGTCTCATGTATTTCTCCTTTAAGTCATAGACTCCATCTAGCTAGGTCTTTGAACATCCCTCCTGAGATCCCTCATTGTATCCTCTCTATCTTCAAAAAAAAAAAAAAAAATTGCTACACAACGTCTCAAACTTTTACACACCACATTTTTTAAAATTTTTAAAATTTTTAAAGATTTTTAAGTTTTTTTTTTTGAGTTTATTCTTTCTAAACTAATTCAATTCTTTTATCCATTATTCATATATTAAATATTTGATAAAAAGAAAAAAAAATTACAAAAAGTGTGGTGTGTGGAGGTTGTGTAAATTGTAGCAGGTTATGTAGATTTTTTTCATATTGGAAAAAGAATCTTATTACATTTGAATGTTAACCTCCCGGCCAAGATCCAACGTTTGATCCTACTTTGCAGTTTCGAACATCACATTGGCTCAACGACATCATAATATTTATTAAAACTTAGAAAGCTTGTGCATTGAATTGGATGTTCGAATTATGAGTACAATTATCTTCTAATGCATGGTCAAATATTACATTCTACTACTCACTTCACAAAATAGGTTGTTCAAACCTGCAGTGGAGATGTTTGAAAAATACGTCAAATTTGCCGATCTTCAGAAATAGATTATGAAAATTGTCAGAAGATGGCATTTTTAGTGACAATTTTTTTGTCCCTAACTTATTCTCTCACAAAAAAGAAATAAAATATATTATGGTAGTGGGGTTAGTGTGAATTGTGATATGAAATATGCACATCATAAAGTGCGTGTAAATTAGATCGATGATGGAAAATGTACTTTCTCCTAAACATGATTAGATAACTATAGAAATTTGTCCCATTTACAAATCATCTCTTTTTTTTTTTGAAACCAAGTTCTCATCTTCATTTCATTAAA
>QEOT01122497.1:0-24671 GCA_003123785.1 Pterocarya stenoptera | reverse complement strand
AGTTTATGAAATTTGATGATTTATTCATTGTGAGTTGAGTTTTACTCCTCTTGTTCTTAATTGAACTTTTGAACTTATCAAAGGTAAATCACAACCTTTGTGGCGTTCCTCCTTGTAATCTGGGTTCTTGAGACGGGTTCTTCAACGGGTCTAGATTTTAATATAATCTAGGTTCTTGAAATGGGTTCTCATCGGGTTTAGATTCTCCATCCATTGACTTGATTTTGGCTTTCTTGGATGAGTTTTCAATTTGATTGTGGGTTCAAGGGATTCTCTTCCTGCGGGTTCATATCAAGCTGCATAATATCCAGGTAGCTGAGTAGCTAAAAAAAAATCTTGGATGGCATCCACCAAGTCAGTTTTGATCAACTCCCAACAATGTCGGAAAAACCCAGAGTTGAAGCCATCTTTAATTTCCTACTCCATTGGACATCGAGAAATATTCCTATTCTCAGATTCCATCATCTCTTCCGTAATAAGCTCAGATAAATTAGGCATCGAAGTCCTCAGCCTACCCTTAAAAATTCTGCAAAACGTATAACTGCTTCCTCATAAATCTCTTCCGGTGTCACAAGCAATCTACCATCCGGTAGAGTCATGGAAGATATAAAGCTATTTTTCCTCGTTTGCAAAGCTACAAAAAAAGAAGCATTCACCTCGCCATGCTCTATCCATGTATTTTTTATTTTTTGGGCAATGCGGACTTCCTCTCTTTTCAGCGAAGTATTTAATTCTGTTTGTGAGGTAAGTATCTCTGTCTCTAATGCTTGAGAATAATTCTCTTGCAACTGTGCCTCCCCTTTCTCAAATTTTTCCTCCAAACGCCTGATATGCAAGTTCATCTAGCCAAAAACCTCACAGTTCCAATTTTTAAGAGCCCTTTTCATTTTTTTCAGCTTAGCCCCCAGCCTCCACAACCCTGATCCCCCACCTCCTCATTCCATATCTTAGAAACAAACTCGCAGAAACCCTCATTCAAAGTCCACATCTGCTAGAATCTGAAAATACTTGGACCATACCTCGGATTTGAATCTGACCACTGAAGAACCAAAGGAGCATGGTCCGACGATTTTCGAGAGAGATACTTCATCGACACCTTCGGGCAAATATCTAACAGCCTAGTATTACACAGCACCCTACCCAACCGAGCCCAAGTACGAGCCAATCCACCATGCCCATTGCACCAAGATAATCTATTCCGGGTAAAAGGAATTTCTATCAAACCCCCTTGTTGAATAAAGGAGGAAAACTCTTCCATAGCCCTTGGCAATCTCGAACACCCTCCTCTTCTTTCCCCATCATGGCGAATAGTATTAAAATCACCCATTAACATCCACGGCATCTGTGCAGCTCCAAAAGGAAGAATATCCACCCAAAGCTGCCTTCTCTCCATATAATTAAATTTAGCATATATAGCAGAAACAATCACCAAAGAGTTAACTATAAAAGTAACATGCTAATTCAATTCTTGAATAATATTAACTTGAACTTCATTATGCTAGAAAATCCACAATTTACCTTCCGAACCACCATTAGAATAATACACATCAAACTTTAAAATACCTCTCCAACAATCAATTTTATTATCATGACGAAAAGGTTCCGCCACAATTAATATATTCGATTTATAAAGCTTCAGCAAAGCACGTAACCATGCCTTCGAGGAATCGAGACCTCGATAGTTCCAATACATCAGATTATCAATCATAAATCAAGCCGTGCAGGCTTGCTTGGAGCCTTGGAGGAGCTACGTCATTTCATACCAGTATGCACATTTAGTTTCAAAACTTCAGAGTCAGATACAACATCTTTTTCTTTAGCAATATGAGGTAAAATCCCCACTCCCTCGGAGTCCAAAACAGACCCTGAACTCCCTACAACACATCTAGCCAGAAAACCATCCTCCCTCACATCCCATCATAGCCAATTCCTCAACATTCATATCTAGATCCTCCAAAATAGTACCATCCGATAGGACCTCTATAACTTGAAAACCACTTGCTACTCCAGTCCCAAACATTCCATCCCCATTGGGATTCCCTGAACCAGCCCCCCCTCAACAAAGTTCGTGGCATTGAACACAATATCACTACCAACAGACTTTTCCATGCATAACAACACACATCCCATAGGTTCACTGTCACTAGAGGACACCTTTAAACCAGTATCCTTCGACACCATCCTCGCGCGTATCAATAGAAGTTCCAGAAATAATTCCCAAACTCTCATTTTTTCACTCTCCTGAAGAGAAGTTTCTACGGACTGATTCCCCCGCCCAGTTGACAGTGTCCCTGCATCAACGTTAGAGACTAGCAATAGCTCTGCTCCTAGAATTCCTACATTTTCCGATTCCTTCAACTTTTAAGGCCTCCACACAAGACCAGAAACCTGCTTCTTCCCTTTCTCCTTCCCCAACGCCTTACAGGTAGTAAGATTATGCCCTTGAGAATTACATTTGGAACAAAAAGCAAGGAGAGTTTCATAAACGATTTCCTGTCTAATACTAGAAGTCTGTCTAGGTGTGCCAATCCAAACATGAGACACTGGCTTTTGAGAAACATCCATCAATACACAGACTCTTGCACCATCCATGCATGTCGCACACCATGTTGCATTATCTCGACGAAGAAGAAAACCCACCGGTGCGGTAATATTCCTCAAATACGATATCTGGTAAAAATTCAGATCAAGCCCCAACAGATGAATCCAAATAGGTGCCATACCAGGTTTGGTGTCTTCAAAAAATCCACAGACCATTGAAAGCTTTTGTAATTGACACCATCTATCTCGTTGCTTTCACGTGACATGGCCTAGAGGAAATCATCTTCCAAGGAGAACGGGACAAACACATTCCTTGACTTCCTCATGGTTGAAACAACCAGCTGCGAAGAAAGCCCCCATCTCCCATTAATAAATACTCGAATCCAATCTAAGGAAGGCCTTTGTCTCAGAAACTTCATCACCATGGCAAAACGAAAAGGAGCCGCCGAGCTCTCTATTTCCTCTCTTGAAAATTGCACACAAACCTCCCCATCAACGATCTTCGGTGGCCTGAATGGGACCACAACCTCAAGGATGGGCTAAGGCGTGATCGAGACCATATTTGTGAACAAACGAGATCTCTCCGCAGCTGCCATAGGGCCCTTAAAGCCCCAGATGGCAGCCATCTCCTTGCAAACCCTCGAGACCCAGAAGCAAAATTGCAAAATCGCCTAAATTGTTCCCCACGCGCCGCACGCGCCTAAATTGTCTGATGAACTTAGAATCTTCTAATGCATTGAGCAAGGTTTTTAACAAGGAAACCTCATGAGCTCCAAAGCATTTTCTTGTGAGCATGGGTGATCCTTTCCTAATCTTAGTCCATGCCGAAAAGGTGAAATAACAACATTCATGTTCTAACAACATTCATGTTCAAACAACATAGATCATCCCAAAACCCTACATGACTACTTACTCAATTTCTTTACCACATTATACACATCTTCCATAAACCATTTCAATCATATTTTAAAACATTCATATCAAGAGATATTCATAGCACATAGAAGAACAATAATATCATAAGTGACCATACAAAACCGAAACAATCAACAAGTTCACAAGTCATATGCATAACATATCCAAGCACAAGTTAGAGATGTACTTACAAAAATCCGAAATATGTGTTTAATAGCAAGCAAATTGAAAATCACATGTAATACTAGTTAGGATCATTACTCAAGAAAAATCCTAACCCATGTGTTCAAATATAGTGCTCCTTACACCCTTTTCTTTCCAAGAAAAACTTCAAGTTTTCGGACCCTTCCCTCTTGAATCCGAAATTCATCTTAAAAAAAAAAAACCCTAGCTACAAATCACTAGTGTCGTGACCCTCTATAACAGCCTACTAGAAATTCATTGGTGGAATTTCTGTTGATTTTAGGAACCTCGTCAAAACTCTATAAGTTTTCACGAATTGATCAATCTCACAGGTTTTAGTCTATCAACATGGTCAGTGTTATCACTCACTATAGTATTAGAAATATGAGTATAATTATTTGAGATAGTTATAAGTGTCAGAATACGTTATGGTTTACGCCATTAGACTAAGTAGATTATTTAGGATTTTATGGCGTAATAATCTATTTTCATAATTTCGAACGAAAAAACACTTGTTCAAAAACTGCGAAATTATTTTTAGAGGCACTTCAGGGTTGAATTTTGGTAAACGATTTTCACAATAGGTTAATATGAATATTTAGGATTTTTCAGTACTAAGTTTATTATATTTTTTTTAGAGTGAATTGTAACCTCGATAAGCGCACCAAATGCAATGTTTTCAAAATCATAGTGTAGAATATTCAAATTAGGTTAGAGAAGTTTTATTTGGACATTTGGCAAGATCTTAGCCACACATAGTGAATAGTATTAGAAACTTGGCTCAAAGAGGAACCATGAGTTGGATTATGAATGAATCAAAGTATGAGATCATGCCACCTAAGCGAAACCCTATTCTTTTTCATTTGATCAACCAATTTTGTGCTAGATCAAAGAGGGTTTCAACCGTAGTGAAACCCTCAATGGTTGGAATCCAATTGAAATCTCAAAAGCTTGGTTGAAACCGAAACCCTAAACGGTTTCCCCAAACCCTAAAGTTGCCATCCAAACCCTTTTTAATCCGATTTCTAGTATTATGTTTAATCACTTGATTCAATCACTTCCACATGCTATTAATTTCTTAAGTTCTTGTTATGACATCATTATCCAACCTTTTAAACCTTGAAAATTTGATTGGGCTAAGAAAAATTGGATTTGGGCTTGATAGCATCTCAAACCCTAACCAAACCCCCTTTACCCCAAATTGAAGCCCACTTGGTTGAGGCCCACCAAGACCCACGAATTTGGCCACCTTGGTAAAGCTTCTTGAAGAAGTTTTCTTCCCCCATATGGCAGGCCATCCACTGCCCTTAGCTGCCCCAAATAGTTCCTTGATGTGAGGGAAAGAGTCACCTCATCATACCTCTTCTAGAAGGCAGCAGCAGCAGCAACCCAATCCCCCTTCACTTTATGTCACATAGCCACCTCTAATCAAGGGTCATTCAAGCCCAGACCTCAACCTTCAGAAGTCTAGAGGCATGCAAGGCACCATTTCTTTCATTTCATCACTTTTCATCTTGTTCTCAGAGAGAAACTCAAAAATGCTCTCTAGGGCAAATTTCGAGGCCGTTTTGCATGGTGCTTTTCGACCCTTTGTAAGTATTTTCGCATGACTCCTTCATAAAAGTAGTTCTTTTTTGAATCTAGTATCAGTGGATATATTATTGCCTCGTTCCATGCTCATTTGATTGGTCAAAAGTATTTTTAACCATGGAAAGGTCATTCTGGGCGTGAAACTGGAGAGCATGTTATGTTTTGGAGTTTTTGACTAAGCTAATGGACATATCTTGGTCCGAAAATTTTATGGAGTGTTGTTAGCATGTTTTTATGAATGTTAATTGAGGTCTTATTTCATGACTAAAGCTTTTGAGATCTAGAAACTTGAAAACTGGAAGTGGAAAAACAGTTTCTGTTTTAGGAAAGTTTGAATATTTCGTAGTTTAATCTTACTCAAAAGGCTTTGATACTTTTATGTGATGATTCTAAGTCTCTTATTTGCATGTTAGGATGTTATTTTGAAGATATTTAGTATTAGTTCCAAAGATATGTTTTTTCTATACAAGAAGATTTTGGTTAGGCTTAAGTTTGATGTTGTTGAGTTAGATCCATGTTTTATTGAGTTTTAGCCATGTGAGTTTAAGTTTGATGATTGGATCTTCTTTAAGACAAATTTTTGAACCATATGATGTTTTAGTTTGAAGATCACATGTCTTTAAGCCATGGATCAAGAGATTTATCAAAGTTAGTTGAGAGAAAAGTTTATGTTTTTGAACTAAGTGTAAAACCAAAAATTTCAAGTGTTATTTTGTGATTTTTGATGACTTTTGTTTGATGATTTAAAGCATGGTTTATCTTAGGATGATGTTATGAATATGTTAGAAGTAAGATTTAATTTTTTTTTTTTTTTTGAATTCTTGGAGATGTTTTTATTAAGGTTAAAATTTGTGATTTAAGGGTTTACTTTTGTTAAAGAGTTTGGATCTTTTTACAAAATTTTAGTGTTGATGATTAGATTTTTCTTAATGGATATTTTAAGTGTGTTTTAAACTTACGATGGAAAGATATTGGTTGCAAAAATTTGGTTTGATTATGAGATTTTAAAATTTGAAGGAATTGCAACAAATTAAGGGAAATATAGCCTATGTAAGTTTCGGCCCATATAGAGTTTTAATAATTGTGAATGATTTTAAATTTTTTCGAGTTGATATTTGACTTTAGAACAAAATTTACATGAGGAATGTAAATTTTGGTAATTTTTGGAATTAAGTTGTGAAATCCTTAAGTTAGGGATAAAATGGTCATTTTCCTACATGTAGAGGGTAAAATGGTAAATTTACTCTAAGTTGTCTCTTTTCACATTTCTAATTGTTAGTAATTAAATTTCTAGCTTTTAGAATACCATGTTAAGTTATGTATATCATGTTAAGTTATGTATATCATGTTAAGTTATGTATGACATATGTTACATGTATGTCATATCTTGTAGCACTCACTACTGCAAGCATGTCATGTTATGTATGTTGTCTGCTACATGTTATATCATATTACGAAATGTTTCTATTTCAAGTAAATCATATCTTTTGAGTTAGCTCAAGTTCAATTATCCACATACTCCAAGCGTAATCATTCTGATTGTTAGGGTATCTCAATTAAATACTCATGATGGAATCATTCTGATTGTCTGAGTATCTCTGACGGAATATGTTGGACGGAATTATTCTGATTGTTCACTATTCCTGACGAAACGACTGACAGAATCATTTTGATTATCAGCAATCAAGTCCATGTTCATATTAAGAAGAATCCAGTTCAAGTTCAGTTATGCAGATACTCCTAGCATAATCATTCTGATTGTTAGAGTATTACTAAGTACTCCTAGTGTAATCATTTTGATTGCTAAAGTACATAATTTAAAATACTCATGATGGAATCATTCTGATTGTCTGAGTATCTTTGACGGAATATGTTGGGCGGAATAATTCTGATTGTTCACTATTCCTGACGAAATGACTAGCGGAATCATTTGATTGTCAGAATTCAAGTTCAAGTTCATGTTAAGTAAATAATTCAAGTTCAAGTTCATGTTAAGTAAAGAGTTCAAGTTCATGTTAAGTAAAGAATTCAAGTTCAAGTTCATGCTATGTTTCAAGTTCACGCTTATGTCATGATATGTTCAGGTTCATGTCATGTTCAAGTTCACGTTCATGTTATGTTTCAAATCCATATTATGTTTCATGCTCACGTTCATGTCAGGTTATGTTTACGTTCATGTTATGTTTCAAGTTCACGTTTATGTTATACTTCAAGTTCACGTTTATGTTATATTATGTTCAGATTCATGTTATGTTCAAATTTATGTTCAAATTATGTATGTTCACGTTCATACTATGTTTCAAGTCTATGTTATGTTTCAAGTTCACGTTCATGCTATGTTGCTAGTCCACATTATGTTTTAAGTTCACATACATGTCATGTCACGTCAAGCTAAGTTTCAGTTTCAGTTCAAGTTATGTCATTTATGCCATGATATATGTCAAGTTATGCTATGCTTACTGATGACTTTGATTATGCATTCAGACTTTTACTGCCATGCATGCATCATTAACCTGTATGGAAGTTTACTGTTAACTTGTTGAGATTTGTAATCAAATCTCACCATAGTAGTCCCAATTACCATTCCTCCCGAATGGTAGGCGATGTGTCAGGACCAGAGTAGGGAGCAGAAACTGGCAAACTGGAGGAGGTTGACTAGACGCCGTAGACGCAACGCGGAGTTTGCAGCCTCTATAGTTAGGTTTTTGGATAGTATTCCGGTATCGTTAGTCAAGTTACGAGAGTTACTTGATAGTGTATTTTGGCAATGTAATTATGGAGTCAGGTGTCCATTGTTTTGAGATTATAGTCTTCTAAGAACCATACTATAATCGTGGATGTTTATTTTGTTAAGTATGAATGGGTTATGTTTTAACTATTTGGGATATTATAAGTTTGGTGCATAGTATTGCTCGAGAAAAAAAAATTATCCGCTGCGAATATTGCATAACGCTAGATGCATGTTAGGAACATTGCATCTTATATGTCATGAACGGGGGCAGGTAACCTTGTATTACATGTCCCGACGCTTTGAATGTCCATCTGATCCCAAGAGGAATCTGGGGGCGTTACACCCTCTTACCTCAAAACACCATGCTGTAAGGCTTAAAAACAAGTAGAGTTACATTTATCTTTCTTGAAGAAAACCCTAATCTAACCATGTGAGTGTAGGCGTGGGTTCATATGGAAGAACCTTTCAAAACACAAGCTAACTCTATCTAGCTCAAGTGTGTGGATGTTAGAGAATAAGTTCTAGATAATCTATGCTTAAACCGAATCTTCCCTTCTTTCATGAAGCCGTGCATGTGGTGTGCGTAAAACAAGGTAAAGTTAGCTTCTTATCTCCTTAGTTTCTCTTCTTGAAAGTATCCTCACTTTGTCTATCCTTAAGGGAATGTTTATGTGAGAAGAGAACATTGAAGTGAGTGCTTAGTTGGTGAGAAAATGATGGAAACTTGGGAGAAAAAGTGCAATGACCCAAATCCTCAAGAGAGAGCATAAAATGGCCAAAAGTTCTAGGGTTTTCGGTTCTTCCCTTTTTATAGATATTCAAAAAGCTTCTTGCATGAAACAAACTCATGCATGGATGCCAAGTGGCATGTAGCCCTATAACCCCCTTCTGATAGCTCATCATTTGATTGTGTTGGGAACCAAAAGCATCCTTTCCTACATGTGGCACCTCCCTCTTTCAAAATTGAACTCACTTCCCCTTTTTACCCTTCATTTCATGTCTTGATTCAATTTACCTAATGGCTATAAGGTCTTTTATCAATTCAAATCCTCCTCAATCTCTTACATGTGTGCATGAGTGCCAAGTGGCACGTGAGAAGGGTGTGTGTAAGTGCATGGGCCACCGAACCCATCTCTTCCCTAGGAGTTCTTCTTTTTACCATACTTTTGGACAAGCATGTGATTGGTCCCTTTTTGCACAAAGAACCATGCCCTAGCCATCCACCTCAAGTGTTTTTACACAAAAAAATATTCTTCTAGAATCCCTTAGGTGTGTAGCCTTCTTCCAACCTTGTTCTTCCTCTTTTCCAAGAAAACTTTTTACCTACCTCTTATGCATGTATGATACATGGTAAAAAGCCTCTTTCCTTTCTCCTTGTTGTCATCCATGGCCTCTTGGCCTTCCCTAGGCTCTACTTTACCTTAACCTCATCATTTCCTTCTAGAAACTCTTTCCTATAGTGACATGTGTTAAATGCTTTCTTCCACAAGCAAAGATCTTCATGCATGTGTGACACATGCCAAAAGTGCTAGATCTTCCTATGGTAGACATGTAAGCCAAACCTTAGTTCTTTATCACCGCCTTTCCCTTATTTCCATCTAGATTCATCAAGTCCTATACATAACCTCATTGGATGACAAGTATCATGCATAAACCTAAAGTTGGGCATGAGCTCAAATTCCATTGGGCTTCAAAGCCCTAATTTCCTACATGGGCCAAAACTCTCATGGGCTTTTTAAAAGAAAAAAAAAGTACACAAAAGCCTAGAAAGTCTTGGTCGTCACAATGTACTCTTGTGGCATAATGTTGAATGGGAAGAGTACACATTGAGTGTACTCTCATGGCATAGTGTGGATTGGGAAGAGTACACGTGGAGTGTACTCTCGTGGTGTAGTGTGGACTAGGAAGAGTACACTTGGAGTGTACTCTCGTGGTGTAGTGTGGACTAGGAAGAGTACACTTGGAGTGTACTCTCGTGGCGTAGTTGGAAAAGTTACTCAAGGATTCTCAAACACAAACTATCTATGAGTTAACTCAAAGTTGGAAATGTTACCAGTAATCACACCTGCATCTGTTGTCTCATCAGCTTCCAGGTCTCTCTCCTGGCGTAACAGTGTAGACCTTGGCTTTCATAGTGGTTTTTGGTCTATCACTTGGTGTTGATGCCTCTCTAGGCGTATTCTATAGACAATCCCTGATCATATGGCCAGTTTGACCACACCTGAAACACGCTGCTAAATGACATTCTCCACTATGCCTTTTCTCGCATCAGCGACATAATGGTGGTGTGACGGGTGTTTCGTTCCCAACTACCATGCCTTTTCCTTTGTTCGAGGTTATAGGGGCCTTTCGTTTTCCCGCACTACCTCCTTTACAAAAATAGCCCTAGACTTGCAAAAATTACCGTTAAGGTCCTAAATTTTCACTAATTGCAAACGAATTCCAAATTGGATAGAAATTCATGGACTTCATATTTTTGGCATTATAAAACCATATATGCCCTTGGATTTTACACAATAAAAGTGAAATTTGCCTAAATGGTCCCAACCTCCTTGTGGTGGGTGTTTTTACGAAATATTTTAGAAAAGACGATGAGAATTACCGTTTGATTTAAAAACTTTTACTTCCATTCCCAGGGTGCAAGACTCTAAGTTATAAAAATAAATGTGCTTTTGTGATAAAGGAGGTTTACAGCGGAAAACATAAATCTTAAAATAAAAAGACCTTTTATATAGTTAAGACTTTCGTGCTCTTCCCCTTTGGCCATGTCCGTCCTGAGCGTACTGCTCATTCAGTTCCTCTGGGGGGGAGGGACACACATAAAAACTAAAATGAGTTGAATACTTAGAAATCATTACTTCATATAGTTAAAATATAGCAACATAGGTTTTCAGTCATGCACTTATCATTCTATACATACTATACACGTACATGCATACATGCTTTCCTTTGTAAATATCACTGGCGAGGCTTTCTTCTTTAAAAGAAAATGGCTTTCTTTTAGTAAATGTTTCTCCCGCCAAAGCCTTCATTTCTTAAAGAATGTCATGCATTCATACATGCTTTTCTTTTCACTTTCATAGGCCAGTGCACACTGTTTTGCCCCGCGTGCTAGGGTTAGCGGCCTTATGACCAATGGATTCCCCCGTGGCCAGAGGTTGGAATCCCATTCCGTCAGGGTGTAGTACTGGGTGCACTACCAGATAGTACTACTCGGCATTACAATCTGCCCATTCATTCATTTGGTACCCCTTTCATTCATGTGGCCATTACGTATCTTCATACATTCATGCTTTCATGCCTTTCATTCATTCATTCATTCATGTGCATGAGCATGAGCTTTCATTCATTTCATTTCTTTTTATTCATTTCATGCTTTCATGAGAAAAACAACATTTCATGAGAAAACATCTTTTCGTGGGAAAACGTCGTTTAGGGCGCGAGCCTGAAAATCATCTTTTCATGACATGCCTTTTCGTTGAAAATACGTATAATAAATACTGCGTATAGTCATCCATTCACATGCAAACAATTAATATTTTGGTTCCGTGAAAAGGGGCTACCAAAGAGGGCCATACATACTTATACTTTAAAACGTCATGCTTCGTGTGCTTTTTCGTAAAACGTTTGCCTTTTCAAAGGAAAAGCGTTTCTTTTCTTCTTTTCAAAAGAGAAAGCGTTCTATTTCTTTCCTTATCTTTTAGAAAACTCTAGAAGAGTATGAACATAATACTTACCTGGACTCCATGCTACTTTCATATCATGCAATCCATTTATGTGCGTGTCAGATGGCAACCTATATGTATACATAACCTTAACATCATTCTCTATCTAGTTCATAAGCAACTGAACTAGAAATAGAGCTATGCTTTACTTAGGATACTCTCCTTCTATCCCATACTCTTACGTGTCCTTTACTATGATAAAACCTTTGGGGACCTATTTACGGTCAGTACCTCTTTTAACCTTAACGTTCTACTTTAAGTGCTTACTCGCTAGGGTGAACCCATGATTCACCTTAGGATTAAGATACTGAGACCTCTATCTTGTTCTTCTCATTAACCTCATTCCGACACATGACTTAGACCAACTAAGTCACGCATCCAATTCTTAAACAGTACATTCATCCATACCTTCATGTATCTTAGCTCACTCTAATCCTTATGACCATTCATACATGTCACACAGCTCTAAGCCACTCCAAGACTTAAGCACTGTGTAACCATACTTAGGACGGATTATCCATTATATATGATAGATCCATCTGGCATATGTGTTTAATCAGATAACACACGTACCTTACCCTTTTATCACCTAAGACCAACATATAGTACATTGGTCACAGGCTCGTATGTAAAGCGCCATACTCCGATACCAACTTTCTCATAACCCAGCTAGTACGACTCTTCATACTAGCCTTACCTCATGACAGTTCATTCCAACACTTGACACGATAAGACTCCATTTATAACAACACCTTACGTCACGCCGTATAGCTTGAGACTGTTCCCAAGCTATACTGTGACCTCATCACGTCACCTGACATACATCCTAACTCATCATAACACGACTTCTTGATTGACCATGTCACTTCATGACGTTGCCCAGTCATGCTTCTGCTGCATTACTTTGATACTTTCTAGCCACTTGGTACATACTCCTGGCTATAAGCGGACTACACGACGACGCTTGTCACCTTGGACGACAGCCATACCACTACTACAGCACATAAGCCACAACCACACTTCATAGCACAGTCCACGTCACCACATCACAACACCTTACTACACAGCCACTCCATAATACTAACAGCACATTTCACAACCTAACCAACCAGCTAGCGTTCAACATAAATAACGAGGGACAGAGAGTTATACCATCGACGGGGTAACCCATGCGTTGCTCTCTAGCCATCACAGTTGAAGAGGCCGAAAGGGTCGTATGTGATTGCTAAACTGCGTACAATGGCTGTTTAGGCATTTAGATAGCTAGGTGTGGTCTTGGAAGGTATCATGGAGGCCTTGTGATGGCGGCAAGGGGTGTAACACGGCGGATCTAGCCGTGTACAGTAGTGGTCAGCCACACGCAGTGGCTGCCTATCATGTGCAGTGGCTACCTACCACATAAAGTGGTGGTTTGGACCTAGGGCTAGGCTGAAGGGGAGTCAAGGGAGGTTGCTGGTGGAGCCATGGAGGCTCAGTGGTAGTGGTACGGTGGTAGATCTATCTGTGAGGTGGAGGATAGCCTGTGAGAGTGAGAGAGAGTGTGCATGCATGGGTGGCAGATTGGGGCCATGGGTGGCTAGGATGGGTCGATGGTGGCTTGAGGAAGCTAGAGGTGGCGGTCACACGCCGTGGGTGGCGGCATATGGTGGTGGATCTAGTCTAAGGGGGAGTGGGCATCTGTGGGAGAGTGAGGGAAGGTGAGCATGCATGGTGGCTCGGCTGGATGTGGGGATGGCTAGGAGAGGTGGTCGGTGGCCAAGGGAGGTCCCGGTGGTGCTGTGGTGGCCTTAGGAGGTGGAACTCCACCGTGGTTGTAAGACCCGTGCAAGAGAGGTGCACTTCGTGGGAGTAGACGGCGGGGAGGTGGAGGCCGAGCTTGCTGGAGGAGGACGGCCGGTGGAAGGGAAGGCTATCGTGGAAGTGGTGGTGCCAGAGGATGGCGCACGGCGGCACAGCAACATCAAGCCCGTTTGGGCTGTGCACTGTCGAGAGAGAGCATGAGAGAGAGAGGCCGGTGAGAGGAGACTCGTCGGAGGGAGGAGGTGCCGGTGGTGGCGGAGGTGAGACCTACCTGTGCACTAGGCAAGCCGAGGGAGAGGGAGGAGAGAGAGAGGTCTGGGGAAAAGTGAGGGAGAAGAGAGAGGGCTAAGGGTTTATTCTAAAACTCCTCGTCTAGAGATCTACAAAATGATCAAACGGTGACCTTTAAATACTGATTTGAAAATGCGTAAACTCTAATTTAATTAAGAGCACTGAGAGGAATTAAGATAGAATATTATTTAAAATAATATTCATTCATCATTAATAAAATGATGAAGTCTTAGTTAACATATTTAAGAGAATAAAACCATTAAATTAATTTAAAGATTCCATCATTATTTAATCACGTAATATTTTAAATTACTGGAATCGTTTATGTAAAATAATTCCCACAATTATAATATTTTTGAAAGTCTTCAAAGATATTATAATTGAGTTATTTAAAATATTACTTAGTTAAATAACAATGGGGAAAACCCATTGAAAATACTCATAACTTTAAAACACAAAGCTAGTTTTAGAAATCACATAGCATTTTTAAAAATATGCCATCGGAGTCTAGCAAGTATAACGGGGCTCTTAGACACTAAAGAAAAGCGGACAGTTACGTCCCAATAAATTCCATCCTTGGAATTTGCTTACATCAGAAGGAAGGAAGGAACGAGTTGCTACACTATGGTTGCATGCATATGAGATTTTCTTTAATCACAAATGATCACTAACATATTAAAGACTAATTCTTGGATAATAAAGTTCATCCCAACACTTAATCATGGCTAAGATATCCTTAATCATTCAAAACCGATTTATACTTGATGATCAAAACAAGATAGATTCAAAACCTACTATGACATGCTTCTAATCATAATTTAAACCTTCCATAATTATGCTAAGAAAATAATAAATCATATCAAATCATGCTTAAGACATGTCATAGCTAAATTTCTACTTAAAATCATTTAATTATCCAAACCATCCCTTAATTGACCTGATTTTGATTTAAGCATTAAAACCATCCCAAAAATTACCCAAATTTTGTACCAACACATGGAAACAAAGCTTGACATGCTAACTAAGATCAAAACCAAGAAAAATTACAAATTTTGTGGCCTTCCAAGCACTCTAGATAGCCTTACACAAGAACATTCAAGAACTCACCAAGAACTCACTCGGTTTCAGTCTTATGATCTCTAAGAGGGGGAGTGCTCTTAAAGGCTCTAGAGGAAGCTTGGAGCTAAGGTGTGGAGGAAATGAGAGGGTGAGGGGGCCTTTTATAGGCAGCCAAGGGGAAGGGGACGTTGGCTTTGGTCAAGGGGATTGATGGAAGGTGGTGTATGAATATGAATTTTTCAGATTTGCACTCCATCACTTGTGTCATCTTGTGCAGGTAAAAAAAGTACCCTAAACAACCATAATTTCACTGTTATGGTTGTGGGGAGGAGGCGAGGGGAGAAAAATCATCAAAACCACCCAAGGGGGCTGACGGGTTTAGCTGGTTTACCTTTGGCAGATTTTTATCATTGTCTTGACGAATCCCTTTGAACCATCATCATGATTGATTTGTGCAGGAGAAAGGTCACTTCTTGAAGAATTGTTCTGGTGGTGCCAAGTGATCAGGAAGGTGCAGCCCGAAATAAGGGAATGAGATAGAGGTGTCTTGATGAAATTTCCAGATTGCCTTCTACAGTTTGTGTCCTTTTGAGCAAGGGGCATTGTGGCTTGAAACCACTATGATTTCTTTCCTAATGTGGCTACAATGGTCCTATTGTGGTGGCCACGTCATGGGGCATGGTTTGGTTCACAAAAAAAGTCATGAAATCTCTCATTGCAGCCGGTGGGTTCACATAGCTTCAATTTGGCAGATTATTGTTGAGTTTTGGTTTTGGACGGTTTTGGATGGGAAAAACTGAGTTACAACTCTCGTGATGGTCATGGGACCCCTTAGGGGCCAGGTGGTGAAGGAGGTGGCGTGGGTGGTGCTTAAAGCCATGGCAGATGGTTGGCTCAAATTCAATCCAAACGGCTACAACTCAAACTAAACCAAGGTGCACCCGGTTTGGTTCTTTGGACTAGTTTGCACAAGTAATTTCATCCAAGGCTTAAACTTGATTTAGGGGGGGTCTCAAGAGGTGTTTTAAGGACCATATTACCCTTGATGAAAAACCACCTAAATGTTGGGCCCAAGGGCAAAACAGTCCAAGTATCACAAAGGGTAATGCACAAAACTGATTAAAGGATGGTTTGGGCTTGTTATGTTATTTTTCTTAATGACACGTGAGATGGTTTAGCTAGGGTATCAACACATTCTAATCATGGTTTAATAGAGTATTAATCTAAATTAAAAAGTTTAAGAAAAGATTAAGCTCAAGTATGATGGTTAATGACCTTAACCAATTTACAAAACTTAATTTGGGCACTTTGGGTATGATTTGGGCATAAGGAAACCAATGGTATGATGTATTGGGCTTTCAAGTTGAATAGTGAAATAAACCCAAACATGGCTTTAGGCCTTGTGGGCTTAAAAGGGCCAAGTGGGTAGGTTCATGGCCTAAGGGATATTGGGCTAGGCCCATGGATGCTCTAAGTTCCTAAAAGCCTTACTAAATTCACTAATGGGCTTACTTTTCTAATCATTAGCCTAACGGTACTTGATAAGTATTATTTTTATGTGATTTTTATCACTATTTTATTTTTGAAAAGTGTTATTTTCCCTTCAATACTATTGATTTTATTTTATTTCTACATATTTTTATTTATTTCATAGATTTGAAGGAATGATAAGATTTAATGCAAAAGGAGCATTTGGTACAAAAGAAGAGACTACGGATCTAGATTGATGAGAAGCAGCAAGATTTGAAGAAAGCCAATGAGATTTGGGTGAGGAGCCTTGTCCCATGGGCAGCAAAGAGATTTTTCTCACCTAAAGGTGAGAAGACTTACCTCTTGATAGGCGAGGAGACTCGCGACCAGAAGGCCTGACTAGGCGGTTAGATTGGGTGACTAGTCTAAATGACCAACTTAAACGATATTGTGGGCAACAACTAGAAAAGGCAAGAGGTGTCTTTCATTCCAGTTGGGAGTCTTTCCACTCAGTAGATGAGGAGAGGGCCGTGTGGTGTATGTGACCTCCACGCCAGTTATATTCAGTGCACATGGCATCTACCCGTTGAGATAATTCCTCCCGATCAGGATTAATTTGCTACTGACCACCAAATCTGAGTTCCGCGATCAATCTATTGGCGAACCAAATCCTTCCGAGCTCCATAAATCAAGCCGCATATCACTGACTCTTCCATTTTAGATAATTCCATTAATTTTATGTGAATTTTGTACTAAGTGCCAAGATTAAGGCTAACCTTACCATCAACTCTAATGTAATTAATAACCCAAAATTATAAGCCTAATCTAGAATGTTTTTTTTTTTTTGCAAATAGAAACTCATTTCTCATTAACTGCAAAAAGACATTACAGATGTAAATATGTCTGTAAGACCTGTAGAACACAACTAGGAACAAAATCCCATCAAACATAAGTTGAAATAACATTTCTAGAAAATCTTGCTAGCTTGTGTGCAGCTTGATTGGCTTCCCTATTGATGTGAACAATTGAATAGCTCTAAAATCTGCTCTTAAGGTGCTGAATATCTATTACTACATTCCAATACATGGAGTTCGAAGTAGTAGGATTATTTATTTCTTGAACTAGAAGTAGTGAGTAAGTTTCAATGCATTAAGATTGAAGGCCAAAAGGTATGCATAATTGCAATCCTCTCAATATTGCATTGAGCTCGATCTCTAGGGGTTCCATCACAGCAGCTTCTTTATTGCTTACTGCCATCAATACGTTTCCTTCCCAATCTCTTAAGATGAGACCTACCCCTGCATGGCCCTCAGCATGAAAGATAGCCCCATCCACATTGAGTTTTGTCATACCTTGTAGAGGTAACTGCCTAATCTAGAATGTTTAAGGGTTGATCTAGTGGTTAATTAAGCGGGGTCTTACAACCTACATGAACTTGGAATATGAATATGGAATGAATGATATGATTAGGTTTAAGATGAAATTGGCAAGAATGTCCTTTGCATGTATCGGTTTTAAGGAAAACAATGATGTTAATTTGTGATACTTGATGATTTAGCTATATCATGTCTTAGAAGTTTCGGATCTTAAACAAACACGATGATTTTATATTTTGTTTCGTTATGCTTTGATTTCTAAGCAATATGCTTGAATTTTGAAGCATATTTAAGTGATGATTTTTCGTGTTTTTGCACTTATATGTTTCGGCCAAGGCCATTTTTCATAGTTCCATGTATTTGTTTTGATATTTCATGTGATCTATTTTATCATACCATGAGTTGAATATGTTATGCTTGATTATTTCATGCATGACACTTGATATGTCATATGTCAAATTTAAGAACGTATGTCTTAAGTCTCATGTCAGATGCATATGGGAGAAGTTTTTTCGAAAATATTTGAAAGAAAAGAGTTTAAAAGTTTTATCACGACCCCAAGTGCTAGGGCTGGGGAATGTCTTAGTGGAACTCCTCTGTCCACTTTGAAGTTCTTAAGAATGGAGTGGTAACCTGTGGGTCGACAAAGAACCGTCGATGAGGCTCGAATGGATTCTTTTTAAAGAATGCTGTAGCGAGGAAGTGCCTAACGCTAGTAGGTGCATAAGGCATGTAACCAGACGAAGTATTGTTGAGTTAATATGAAATGACTCTATTTATGACGTATTCATCGCGATGTACTATCCGTTGATGGTGCAGTAACTAGCAGGAACATGCGATGCAAAGGGAAACCGTGATGTGTCCACCCTCTGAACAAGAAGAAGAGCTCATATGTTATGGATCACTTGATGAAAATCTCATGATATGATCAGGATCACTCACTGAAAATCTTGTGATAAGTTCTGATAAGACAAGCTTTGATTAAGATCAACATAAAAAGGAAAGTTAAAGATGTTTTCTGAAAATGTCAATATCTCTGTTACAAGTCTTGTGAAAATGGTTAAGTGCAGAAGTCATGTTCCGGTCAATTCATATGTCAAGTACATGTCCATGCACACATTTCATGATATACCTCTTGTATGCTTGTGTTAACTATTGTATGTTGTGTGTTTACTTGTTCAGTGTTTTCAAAAAATATTATTGTGGTAGTTTCCACTACCATTCCCCACCCGAAATGGTAGAAGTTTGTGGCAGGACTAGGTGATCATGGGGAAGTGCAAGAGGCCAGCTCCCCGGATAGTAGAAGAGACACCGAAGAGCTGTGATAGTTCTGTGTAACTATCTGCGTTAGAAAGATTGGAAGCTGTTGACCGGTTCATTACGGAGGTTATGAAGCTCTTTGAGGAGCTAAGAAGGATTTTGAACCAGGAGAAAGCCAAATAGAGTTGAACTTTCTGGAAAGAAAAATGAAAAATGGGCCATGGGAATTAGAGTAAAAGAGAAGACAATATGGTTTTTGCAAAACAATATTTTGAGAAGGTCCTGTGTTTTGGGAATTTAAAAATTACTCTATGCTTTTGGGATACTATATCTTTATATGAAACATGTTTATGGGAAGTTGACAATGTTGGGGTATTTTATTAGTAATGGTACCATGTTTTTCACAATTGCTTATCACATTGCTTAGATTATCTGACTTTTATTATTTTTCAACTACGATTTTATTGCATACTGCTAGTGTACTAGGTGCATTGCATATTATCTATCATGTACGAGGGGTGTGTATCCATTTGTTACATGTCTCGGCATTTCAGTCATTGTCAAATTCCAAGCGGGGGCTGGGGGCACCACAGAGCATGGTCTCAAAGCAATTATGACTCTGGGTAAACCCACACATTGTACTAGGAATGCATGGTACCTCTAACTAGGTTTGAGATATGTAGTTATAGGCTTGGATCTTATAGCTATCGGCTTGAATCTGGTGGAAGAAGAAATAGAAGAATATATGCGTGTTGGAGTGCGAGTACAAGTGAAGAAAGGTTATCCTTTCTCTAAGAAAGAGGACTGAACTACACAGGTTTTCTACATTTTCAAGAGAAGGAATTATGGGACGAAATCGACTTGATGATACTTCTCCGAGAAGTAGGGATTAGGAAACTGGAAATCCTCCACTGAAATGGGGACAGGCTATAGCTGAAGCCATTTGCCAAATGACTAAGATAGTATGCAATCAGATGGAACAAGGGCAGAACGCTAGACAAAGACCGCCCAGAGGAGAACAAGGATGTTCTTATGAGAAATTCTTGGTGTATAGATATCCAAATTTTATGGGAACAGAAGGACCTCTAAGGGCTAATAAGTGGCTCATGGATTTAGAAAGAACTTTCAATATCAATGAATGCATAGAGGAGCAAAAGGTCCAGTATGCAGGACACATGCTTCAAGGCGAAGGTGGCATATGGTGGGATTCCAAACGGCAACTGTCAACTCGAGAATTGGGAAATTTGACTGCACTCACATGGGATCGAGTAAAGACGGAGTTCGATAATCGTTTCTTTCTGGAAATGGCTAAGCAGCAAAAGGCTTTGGAGTTTGCAAGCTTGACCCAAGGAAATATGATGGTCGATCAATATGCTGCTCATTTTTTGGAGATGAGGAGATTCGCACCTCATTTGATTAGTACAAAGAAAATCAAGCTAGGAAGTTCCAGGACAGTTTGCAACCTTGTATTTGAAACCAAGTAGCATGTTTATGGGTAGAAAATTTCCAAGAATTGGCCAATGTAGCTTCGATAGTGGAGGCGGAGCAACGGAGTAATTGCACAACCTCAAGTGGATAGGAAGAGAGGATGGCCTTACTCATCAGTATCCATTTTTGAAACCTTTGATTTTGGACCTCACCTATATAAGTATTAATCCTAACTTAGTACACACTTTATTTATGCAACTACGACATTATTTTTCAAATTATTCTGGAAGTTTGTAAGTTGGCCTCTAACTTATACTTTGACAAATTATTTATGATTGAGAAACACTGCATACAATTGGCCATTGCGTAACCGATGCAACCGGCACGTTTTTTTTATGAAAAATCTTATATTTTTTTAACATTTCTTCGTAGAGGAAACAAAGACCCAGGGAGAGAAAAAGAGACTTTGTAGAGAGAGAAAGTATGAGACTTTGCAGAGCGAGATTGCACAAGCAGTAGAGAGAGGGGCGGGTTTTTGATCTTTTACTGGATTCAAGATCTAGAGGAGATCACCATCGATTATTGCTTCAAGTCTTCATAGAAGGGTCAAGTTATTGGTAGAGCTAGAGAGGAGAGGGAAAGAGAAGCGTTTGATCATTCGTCTTACTTAGATTCGTGAATGAAAACCAAAACACTTCAATTTCTTTTGGGTTTTCATGATTAAGTTCAATTAGTCAATTAGGGAACTAAGTCTTTTACTCAGGTGTAATTCATGAACTGGGTTTGCTTCTAATCAAAGAAAAAGTCAATTTTCTGATGAGAAAATGGAGGACAATGCAGCAACCTTGCAAATTGTTGTAAACTCTATACGGGCATTAGGGAGAGGCTTTGATGTGAACCATGATACGAGGTTGCTCTACTGTAAAGGAGCGGCTAGGTCAAGGGTGGTTGAAGTTGATGAAGAACTCACTTGGGATCTTCTGCTGTACGATGATATAGTTGTTTACAATGTTCCCAAGGACATCAAGAACTCTTAGCAATCCCCTGGTAGCAATGATAAAAGAATGAGAGGGAACAATGAAATGATAAATGAATGAAAAGTTAAAAAAATAAAATTTTTCATGAAAAAGCGTGCCGGTTGCATCGGTTACCCAATGGCCAGTTGTACGTAGTATTTCTCTTTATGATTTATTGATAAATGCCTCATTTATGTTTCAATTATCACTTTGAGCATAAAATATCATGTTATATGATACATTGAGTGTATATTAACATGACATGTAATATTTCTACTATTTTAGCATATTGCATCTATAAATGTCATTTCACATAAAAAGCTTGTTATATATGCACATGTCATGAAACATATTTTTTTAACTTAGTATGAAAATAATTTTTGTCACGACCCCAAAGTCTAGGATGGGGAATTACCTTAGTGGAACTCCTTTGTCCACTCTGGAGTATTTAAGAATGAAGTGGTAACCCCTAGGTTGACAAAGAACAGTCAATGGATTTCAAATGAGTTCTATTTAAAGAGCGTTGGAGCGAAGTCAATATGTTATGGCGCCTAATACTAGTGGGTATACATGTTATGATCTTATGATGTTATGTTATGTTACCAATGCATTGAGAATGAGTCTATAAATAACGAAGTTTCAACATGAGTTGTACTACAGTCACTGACAGGTACTCATAGTATACATGGAGAACTGTGACGATACCACACGTTATGATTAATTTATGAATCATTAAAAATGATGAAATGCTATCATGAAAATATTATCTCTAAATGATTAAAGTAAAAATGTTGTCTGAACGAAAATGTGTGTTTCCATTTTTCTGAAAATGTTAAGGAATTTGGATGGGAGACAAAAGCACATTTTTCTGCATTGCATGCAGTTCATATTTATCATCCTTCATGCATAATTTATCTTCATGTAAGTTGGTTGTTAACTTACTAAGATTTCATGTAAATCTCATTCCTTGTAGACCCACTATCATTCCACTTAGAATGATAGAAGTTGTGTTAGGATATGAGTTGGACGAATTAGATGGAGCACTGGATCCGACTAATTGAGGAGGAGCCTGACCTCAAGAAGTGACTATATTTGATTATCATGTTTATAGCCCTAGTCCCTCATGCCTTAGATCGCATGAAGAGAACGATTTAACTTTGTACCTAAGTCTATGCTAGTTGGTATTTTGAATTTGATGATTTCTAATGAAATTGGGATGTTTTAGTTACTCTGGTATAAGTTTGTTTTCACCCTTCTATCCGCTGCGATTCTTGCATACTGCTAGTTGCACACTAAGATGCATTGCATATTAACTGTCACGAACGGGGGTATGTAACCTTATATTGCATGTCCCGACACTCTAAGTCCCTGTTCCATCCCAAATAGAGGCTGGGGTCATCACATAAGCATATTCAAGCAAACAAAAAGAAATCACAATCAAAACAACCTTAACAACACAAGGATTTTCGCAAGTATATACAAGTATTAACCAAGAGCAAGTTGAGTGCATACTTACAAAAATCTACAAAATGAAATATAAGCAAGTTGTAACCCGAAATGTATTACATTAGAAAGAGTGTTTAAAAACCTTATTTCAAGTTGTTTAGTGTGTGAGGGTTTCTAGGGCATTATTTGATTTGAAACCATTCGGCCTTTAGGGTTTTTTAGGTCCAAACCCTCTGCATTTCATTTGTGTTTTTATACAAAACTCAAAGTAGGGTAAGAACACATGATGGTGGTCGAATACATGGAGAATGAACACCTCCTTCAAGGGTTTCTTGAAAACCCTAATTCATTTTTTCATGAAAACATGTAGAAAATGTATGTGTTTCCCTACTCTCGAATTCCCTTGAGATTTGAATCTCATGTTGACTTGGAAAAGTGATATGTGTGTGTAGAAACTAGGAGAAAATTGAGCCTTACCTTGTCTCTCTTTGAAGATGGCGAAATCTTCTCTTGAAAGGAAATCTTCTTTATTTGGTTGGAAAGAAAATGCAAGAAATTAAGAGAATCTTCAAGTGAGTATGTGAGGGTTATGTGGAAAGGGTGATGGTTCATGCAAATTCTAAGAAAATGGCAAGGGAAAAGCCCATAGGCTTGTACTCCCTCCTTTTTATAGTAGTCTCTTCACTTCCCCCCTTTTGTTGCCTCCAAAGTCCTTGCAGGAGTGACAAGTGGCATGAGTGTCTTCTCCCTTCCTCTCCAATGCAGAAAAGTCTCTTAGAATTCCCACTTTAGATTGCATTGGGAAGGGACAACTTGGGTTGTGTGCAGGGCTTCTTCCTTGGCCACAAATCCACCTTTTTCCTTTTATGCCCTTCCTTTTTCTTGAGCAAGTGAATATTTCCTCAAGGGTACTTGTGTAAAACATTTCATGCCTCTTCCTTTTTCCCAACAAGCAACCCTTAGCGTGAGTGACAATTGGCATAGGCGTGTGTCTTGCCTTTTGCTGCCCACTCTTCTCCTCTTCTTCCCTCTTTGTTGCTTCATCTTCCATTTGCTCCTTCCCAAGGTGACTCCTCTTATGCCATTGGTTCAAATTGCAAACTAAGTGAAAAGTGGCAAATAAAAAGGTGCTTGTGAATGTAGTGGCTGAAATCTTAAGCGTAGATTAGTCTTTTCATGCAAATGTCTCTTCATCTATTCTTCTAGAAGGTTTCTAGCATGCTTGACAAGTGGAAATTCCTTTAGGGTAGGCGTGCAAGCCATCTCTTGGTTTTCCTACACTTCTCTCCCCCACCCCCCCTTAGTCCACTATCATGACAAGATTCATAGTGCAACACATGTATGACACATGGCACTAGTGACTAGGGTTTGGATTATGGGCTTAGGTTTCCTTATAGAGCCAAATTTATACAAGGCATTCTAGGGCCATTCTTTTAACTAAAAATACTAAGGCCCTTAAGGCAACTAAAAGTTAAATCTATATGAACCATGCTTAGTCAAGCTCGGGTTATCACAACAGCTCTAGCTATGGCTAGAAAAGGTCGACCTAAAATGATAGGGATCTCGGTGTCTTCTTCCATCTCCAACACAATAAAATCAACTAGAATTATAAAATTCTTTACCTTGATCAGCACAGTCTCAAGAACACCCAAAGGATATTTCACCGATCGGTCAGCTAGCTGCAAAGAGATGGTAGTAGACTTCAACTCCTTTAATCCAAGCTTCCTAGACACAGATAAAGGTATTAGTGAAACACTAGCACCTAAAAAATGCAAAACTTTAGAAAAATTAACATGACCTATTGATGGGAACACAGATGGGCCTAGTCTTAAAGATTATT
>QEOT01122496.1:0-29167 GCA_003123785.1 Pterocarya stenoptera | reverse complement strand
AATACATATGATCAAGGTTGAATGCATGCATGCATATATATGTATATAAGCTGACACGTGCACGCCCTGGAATGGGAGCGGTTAATATTATTGCGTGAATGCGCAGAAAGGGCAGCTGGGTTTTTCCTTGGCTGTGTAATCACGGTGTGAAATGACAACGAAGTTTTGGGTTTGACCTTTTTCTTACATCTCCGGAACGAGAATGATTGGACGGTAAGTATATAGTTAGGTGTCCTATCAAGATAGATCAGAATATTATGTCTCTTGTTGTTTCGTTCCTTGATTTATTTTGTCTTCCTCATCTTGTTTCTCTTTTCCAGTATATGAAATAGATCCTTACATGAGATCATGTGGCTATCATGAATTTAATTAACAATTCATGGATCGACTAGTCTCTTGTCGCATGATAGGAGATATTATATATATATATATATATTATGACAATGAGTCTAATTATTTATGTAAAAAAGAAAGAACATCCACCAGCTTGAAAGAAGATAAATATTACGAATCCATGACTACGTACCTTAATAGTTATATATATAATTACTATATCCTAAAAAAAATCTGTGACTTATTCTAATATCATGAACTAATGGCTATTAATTCTTTTCTAAACTCTCAACAATGTTTCTTTTATGCCTCCATAAAATATATTATATTATATATATCTATATATAACAAGTGAACACGAGATAATTAATATATGATGTGATTATTATTGTTTATATTAATATCTTTAATATGAGTACTAATAATTAAGCTGATGTTTAATTTTTTTTATGCATTTAAAAATTAAAGTATGAATTTATATTTATTCTATAATATATATTTTTGTAAACTTAAATTACAGATAAAGATCGAATAGCAAGAGCCCCACCTGTTTTTTTGCCAGTTTTCCTTTCCTCTTCTAGTTCTAGCAATTTTATTTATTTATTTTACCAGAAATGATGATGAACTGTCACTGCTTTTACATATGTCTACCTATAAGTCGCCAACTTTCCAAGCTGGAAAGTATTTTGAATCAGGCCAATATCATCCATCCACGCAGTTGCCAATAGTGAAAGGTTTCGAGCTTTTTATTTTTACCTAAAAAATAAAGTCAACCATCCCCTAATCTGACAACTAAAGCCATCTCTCTTTGACAATTGTCCCGATTGCTTTATTTTAATAATCACACTCCATCGCGGAAAACGAAGTCAGAAGGTCCTTGAAAATCAGGTGCTGCAATCTCATCCACTTCTATCTAAAAAACACACAAATAATTAGTCAAATACTATTATATATACATAATCCACACATTTACTTGATCAAAATCCTATATATTTACGTAGTGTGGTCTCTTGCTTATGACTTATCCAACATGATTTTAACCGTTCCTAATTTATTGCTTCCAGAAACAGTACTACTCGAGAAGGTCAAGAACATTGGTTTTGATGATCTAAATGAGTTTCATGTCATTTTTCATATTGACATTGCGTTTTTTAAGGCCTACACGACTTCACCTTGGAAACCAAATTCAAAGCCGTTGAATATATGGAGTGCTACATCCTATCTACCGCTATCTAATCTAACAAACAGATAAATCTTGTCAATTAATTATTATTATTATTATTATTATTGTTATTATTAGTAGTAGTTGTAGTATATATTATTATTCAGCTGAATCCAAATAAATTTGCCTTGCGTTGAAAAAGATATTGCTAATTTCTTACCCTACATGTTTAAACGGTCTTTTACTGCTTCCAGAAACAGTAAAAGAAAATCAGTTTAATTAATTTACTTTGAGCTTCAGCCTTTCGTGATCTCCATTTTTGAAGTCCAGAAACATCTCTTCTCATGTTAACGTACGATCCCCCTTGCCTAGCTAGAAGGTCTCATGCAAGACTGTTATGGCTAGCTACGGTGACACATGGCCCCATTTCCACTAAATTAAAAAAATGATTCATATTATATATAAAAGAGATCATCATGATTAATAAACAATGATTCTCCTTTTCCGTTTTCGATCGACAGTACGTGGCGCTCCCAGCTTGCTGCCATGCATATATATATATATATATATATACATTCTGATCTATATCTTCGTGCATAATATTTATGGAGTCATGTTTCAACACCATATATATTTTATATTTTCTATTTGTAAGTATTCGGTCATGAATTTAAAAGATGCTTACATAGCATTATACCGATTTAGGTAGTCAATTGTCGAAAATGTTGGGTTTGATCGATTGTGCATGGCTCACCCAATATATAATTAAATATATGAAGTTATCTAGCTAGCTGTCTACGTCTACATATCATGTTGACTTAATTCGTTTGCCAATTTGCATGTTGTCGTGTGGTGTCCAAAACTCGAACAAACTTTGAATATTAGTGGGTTTTGTTTAATTTTAGCATCGGCCGGTACGTAATATCAGTTTAAGAGTTCACATGCATACCTCAACTCCATACGTAATACGTGATATATATTGGTGTGTGAATCGACTTTTGACCCTACTCATTATTATAAGTTCCTCATGCACATTTTATATTACTACGAAGACGGTATACAATCCATAGAGGTGTACTACAAAATCTCGTGTGCGTAAGAGAGAATTATAGTATATATGGAGAAGGAAACCTAACTTAGCTCCTAGCCTGTACTAGAAAGTGCAAAAATATTACTTTAAACATCGACATGACGTGGTCATGTGGTGCTAGTTTACGGCATATGCATGGCAAGATTACACGTCGAGTTTGTTGTTGAGTGTGTTGGTGCGATCGACACAATGTTTCCTCGGCCATGGTGCTGCATTTTGACCAAAACTTCGGGACATATGGTAACTCTAGGAGTTATCATGTTAATTATTACACGAATAAGTTAGTAGCATTATTATTGAAACCTAAAAAGCTTGAACAGAGTTTGCAATGAAAATGCATGAAGATGCATGATGTGTACCTCCAATCATATTATCCAAATATACCGCAAATCAGAGGTGAAATGAGTCTTCGGCTTTCCCCGAAATGTAATAAAAGTTCAACTTTTAAAGACTTCTTTTAAGGTAAACTACGTAAAATTCAATCTTCCCCCCCCCCCCCCCCCAAAAAAAAAAAACCAGGTTTTCTGAAATCATCAAGTAAATCTGAAAGGGTACTCTTCTAACCCATCCACGTCCTGTATATCATGTCCTCTTAGTTCAAGTATTTAGGCCCTGTTTGTTTCGACTTTGTAATTCATGGTGGGGGTAGGGACCCTCTCGTCTGTATTTATAATAGTTTTGGCATCCTTCTATTAAGGGAGTACATTCCATCAAGGACAAAAGTTTATGATAATCTTAATAAAAAGTGACATTCCACAATAAATCAAGTAGGGAAGTGTAACAACATGCTCCTTCTGGGTTAAGAATAACGCCATTTTTTAGGAATCTCGAGGAGGAACCGGAGTACTACTAATCTCGACTTATTTTATTATTAAGGAAGCGCTAGATACAAAATATTCCATAAAATAAATAAGTCATTTTTTTATTTAAATACTTAAAAATTAAAAGAGAGTATGCGAAAGCACATATTAAAATCAATAAAATCTCATGTGCTTATCAAGAATAACTTATTAAACTGGAAATCATAAATTGATCATTTCATAAACTGTCTAAGCCTCTGCCTCACCTCCCTGGGCCCTTGCAGCTCCATCCTCATAAAGACCTCACTTGGGGAGGTTAAAACATAAAAATATACAAAAATGAGTCGAATACTCAATAAGCAATATATCATGCAATAAACATAATACTAACATAGAGTTTCTTGAAAAATATGCATACTCATAATTATATACGTAAATAACATAAACTTGAACATGATTTGTGCACGAAATGCCTTAACTTATCTATCACTTGTCATAGGCTAGTACCCACTGTTGATCCTCATGAGTTAGGATTAGTAAATCTAAGTAGATTCTGGTTTCGTCCGTAGCCACGAGTTGTGGAATCTATACATAAAGAAGACACACTGAGTGCGTACTACTTGCATGCACGACTTAGCAATGCAATCTGCCCATAACATATGTACTCTCGTGATATAATAACATAGGTTATTACATATCTTAACATTCATATTTCATCATAATCATACATGCATACTTATTATATCTTGTCTTATCATATCATAGTCCTATATTTTCAATGAAATCATGCCTTATCATATTATATATGTCAAATGAAATCGTAATCTTTCATAGACTATCGTGATATATGTTTTTTCACATAAAATCATAACTTTTCATAAATATTTTGATGTGTAGCTCTTCACATAAAAACATGGTTTGTTATAAATATTTTAATGATGCATAACTCTCACATAAAATCTTAAATTGTTGTAAATATTTTGATGTATAACTCTCACATAAGATCATGACTTTTCATAATTATTTTGATGAATAGTTCTCTACAAAAAATCATGATTTTTCATAAAATATCTTGATGTATGTGTCATACAACTAACATGAAACTTATGCATAAAATCATGGCATTCATAGATCTATCATGTCAATCAAAATCATTTACTTCATAACTTGGGTACATAAAATGGGGCTTCCAATGGAGGCATACATACATTATGCTTTTATAAAATACATGTTGTTTACCGTACATATAAATAAGGATATAATCATGCTACTTATCAGGGAGCGTTACTCCAATATTTCTAGGGCAACGGCAATTAACTTTAACATAGGTATGTAAATTACATTAATTTCGAATTATGCACGTACTTTGTAATTGTAACTTGAAATACTAAGATAAAATACCTCTAATGCATGTTTCATATTCATACGAAAAGAGCTTCTAATTTATTAATTAATATCTATAAATAATCATTTCATTCGATATTTATAAAAAATTAAGTTATTATACTTTCATCTCAATGAAATATCTATAATATTCCATCACACAGAAATGATATTATTATATGAAATTAAATATTCCTATTTGTTATGCTTGGTGTTGATTCAACCTTGTAGTCATCTATATCCAAATAATCGAATTAATTTGTATATGATTATATGCTTAAAGGCCTGATTTGATCACCTAATCATCTATGTCTAAGGAAACAAATTCTTTACGAAGTGAGGGAGGTGTGCTTTCATGTTTTGAACTAACATTTATGCACTAAAAGCATTTCGTGTTTAGAACTTAGATATTTCTAACATAATTTACAACACTTGTTTAATCTAGTGTATAATAAAGAAAATCTATGCAAATCACTATTTGAACATTTAAGATAAATTTTTTAAAAATAGAAATATGAATATGAGCAAGTTGGTTACCTACCATGTATGTTTCATTAATTCAATTGTTGTGCAACCTAGAGCTTTTTCTGCAATTTCACCGAACATGACAACCTCCAGTTGGCCACTGCCATCATCGATGTCAATGTAGGCTCGACAACGATATAAACAAACTATATTCATGAGTCTGAATAATTAAACAATAAATTGAACCTATGATTTTTGGTGTCATAACGTAAAATATGAATATAACACATATACCGTAATTGTGCATTACTCATATTCTTACAATGATAACATAGGAATTTTTCATTTTGTTCATATCCTATCCCTTTCTACATCCAATGCAAGACACATAGAAGAATACTTGATGGAGATCAACCACAAAGATGGTTGCCTTACTCCAAAATCTTGGCTTCTGCATTAAATTTAGAACATACACACGTTCTTAAATGGTTGTAAATAGTATGAAGCCTTAGGAGAAGATTGTATTTATTTTAAAAATGTATGTGTGGTATATTTAACAGGTAATATATATACAGAGAAAAAAACTTAAAGAAAACCATAGAAATGTACTATTATTGACTGTAACGATTTAAGGAAGCCGGCAACATCATCAATCTTAATTATGTCTTAGACATCAACAATTGATGCCGATGTCGATCTGCCATACATATTTTTTTTCATTGATTTCTTCAAGCAGTGCATCATTAAGCATCACCCTTAATATTTTTAGAAGTAAAAGGAATGAGAGAAATCATATTGGGAAAGGTATAAAAGAACAAACATTTTTAAAGCTAGTTGATGAATATGCATTTTGTGTATATATTTTGAAACTTTTTAATATAGTATAGAATGTCCAGGTATGTTCTATAATAGGTACATATTATATATGTAATAAGGTAAGAAATGATTACCACTGACACAATGAAGTTGCACTAGGAATGATAGGATGTAAGATAAATACACTCATTGGTTAAGATGAAAGAGAGAGACCTATATTGTAAAGAAACAAAAATAGTTATTAGATAATGATATTCTATATTAAATAGATGTTAATATTAATTGTGTACTCTATCATTGTATGAATCAACTTTCAAACGTGTTACAAGTAGAGTTGGTTTAGCTTCAATAAGATGAGAGATTGTCTGACATTCGCCATTCACAAACTGACTCCACATAGTCAACCATATGGGCACTAGGCTATAAAATTTAGAAGAATGTATTTTAAGGTATAATATGTCAAAATAGTATAAAGGAGAAGGCAATTAAAGAGTTATTAACACCACATATGTAGTTGAGAAATCTTGTTTTCCTTTGATTGATAATATATATTTCTTGGATCTTTGGTGGCCCATGTATTGAGGTAATTTCTTTAGGAGGTTTCATGTGTATTGTGACCACCAGAATAGCTGTCCAATTATGTTTTTTTTTTTTTTTTGTGAAAAACTAAATAAGAGTATTAAGAAATAACTTAAATATATTCATGTGGCATTTACCAATTTCAGATCTAGTGTCTTTGTAGTTATGCAGATTGGTGAATGGAATAATATTATATTATGGTGGTTATAATTCCTCCTCATCATCTGGAATGTTTTCAATGATTATTCTTGAATTTAGGATCTGCTAGTATTTGTGCGCTTTGGTTCTATGTCTGGGATCCAAAGGCCTAACATATGCATTGCTAATGTAGTACGATTGGAAGATGTGTAGAGTGTAATTACATAGGTCTATATCTTTGCCAAAAAATGTTACTTGCAGTCGGTTTCCCTGCATAATGTTATATAAATGAATAGTTATATGCACTCAATTGATTGTACAGTAATATTTATAAAATATATACATGTAGGATTTAATTTGAGAATATAGTTAGGATAAATCCATTTTTTAAGAACAAAACATATTTATTTTGGACATATCATGTAAAAGAATACAATATAAATATTAAGTGTGTTTTTGTAAGTATGATAATGATGTCAATGCATTATCTCAGGGTCTATCAATATTAGATTTTGATATTTTTTCAGTGAATGTTGTGCAGTACGTTTGGGAGATTTGTTTGATATAATCCTCTTAATTTTCTAATTTTTTGTAGCTAGAATAATGTTTTTTATTGGTGTATGGACAGTTCACATGTTGAAGACTAACCATGCATGAAGAAAAAAAGATATTAGTATAAACAATTGAATTTAGACAAAATAATTTTAATAAATAAAAAAATAGGAAGTTCAGAAAGATACACAATGGAAAAACAAATTATATTCATTCAGGAGGTATATATTAGAGTCAGATTACTCACAGAACTTCATGATGGATATGCTAGTATTAGTAATTCTCTATAAACAATATTATTTGTTTGAGTTTTTTCACAAGTATTAGTTCATACTAGTCTTATAAGAACTTTTATTGAAGCAAAAGTCTTGGCTCTTGACAATGCCACATAAAGTTACCCATGAGAAAATATAAATTGAGGCAAGCATATACCAACAAAATCTAATATTTGTCTTTGTGCCTTTTTTATTGTCATCGCAAAACTTAATCTGATAGGGAATTGCATTCTTTTGGATGGAAAGCCACTATTATCATCTGCATTTGGTAATAAATGAATCCTTGGTACGAAAACTCTTTTCCAACTGTGGTGACCAACTGCAATTTCAATAGCAATGACATTTTGTTCAAAGTTGTGGCAAATAAGGCATGTTTCATTGCAACGACCTTATGAAGGATTTACATTTCTGAGTAACATGATAGTGCACTTTTCTTTTAGTCACAATTCATAGGGTGGACTTTCATTTAGTATCAATGTGTTTAAGAAATCCTTCATAATGCCATGTTTTGATGTATCAACTGTTTCGTCGAAGCTATAATATTGTGTAACTTCACTAAGAAATCTTTGAATGAACATTGCATTTATCTCATCGACAGAATTGTTTTTTGGTGTTAAGATAGCTCGATTTGTCATTTCGGAATGTTTTGAATAACTGCCAATATCCTGGAGGACCGCATCGATAAGATTATCTAAGGATTCCGCATCAATTTTGTAAGGAATAAGTATTTTATTAGGAATTTTTATTTTGTTCTCAATTGTGATGGGTGTTATTCCATTTCCAACTTGAAGTAAATAATTTAAGAAATTTGGATCGAATTTTGCTCGCATATTTTTACTCAACCTAATCTTAGTTAGAGTGGAACACAAGTATGACGATACTAAACTAGCATCAACCACTTGTTGTCTTGTGCCTTTACAAATTACATGTAAGACTTGACGAAAATCTCTACCAAACACAATTATTTTTCTACTAAATGGCAATCTTGAATTAGTTATATCCCATAACATTTTATCCAATGCTTCCATACATTCATTTCTAGACATAGGTGCTTCATCCAATATGATTAACTTTGCAAGACGTAACAATTTGGCAAGAGCATCTTGTTTGCTTACACTACAAGTGCTATTTTTTGCAAGATCTAATGAAATTTTGAAACGTGAATGTGTTGTTCAACCCCAGGTAAAATAGATGCAGCAACACCAGCGATGCAATTGCAAGTGCAATTAAGTTTCTTCATCTCATTGTAGTGAGGAGTGCTTTATATAGGAATGTCTTCCCTATTCTACTAGGATTGTTAATAAAATATGCAGCAGATTCATTTAAAATGACTTTCTGCAAAATTGATTCATATGCATGTTGTTGTTCAAGATTAAGAGTCACTAAAGTCATAAGATCTTCTTTTGGTATCAAGATTGCAAATTCATCATTTATTTGCCTAAATTCAATTTCATTCTAATAAAAAGAAATATCATGGCCTACTAAATGATAAATGTTTATGTCTTTTCCTATCGATTTAAGTGTAGAAGAGATGCTTCGTAAGACTTTCATCCTAATATCTGCTGATGTTGCATCACTTGTTTGGAAATCACTTGACATATTTTGTTCAAAATATTCTCAAAGTTCTATTGGATTTGTGGGATTACAATATACGAAAACTTTTGCAAATAACCGTCTTAAAGTGTGTGGTATTTGGTACAAGGAAGCCTCTTGCATACAATTTTATAAACTGATATCTCTTTCTAACAAAATATGTAGTATAGCTACTTCACGAAAGGTTGGTGCAATGACACCACCAACTATTTTGATGTGGTCAAATGACAAAGAACCTCTTATGTAATTTAACAATATTCGTAAGTAGTACCTTTCACTCTCGAATGGGTTTACTGTAACAATGCGGCCTATACCAGTTTTCTTCTTCCTTGGAATCCATATTTTATGCTGTTGGCTCCAAACAAAAACCTCAGGAAACTCTTTGTACAATAGTCTTTAGGCATTTTTATCAACTTGATTTGTAGAAAAGAATTCAGTCAATATTGATTTTGCCGAGAAGTCAAATCTTAGAACATTGTTCAGGTCGTCATGTGCATGTATAGCTACCAGGTGTTGATTTTTAAGATGTAGATGTAAACTGTAGACTGATGGATACATCTTATTAAGAGTATAGCCATATATCCACCATATGGCTTCAGGTAGAGCAATCCATTGAGCTAATGAAATTGTTGGATTACATCAATCTCTGAGATATTTTGTCCAAGAATCAGATTGAAAGTAACACGATCATTACCTTTATAAATGTATTTATAGAGGTATTTGACAGTTTTGATTGTTGAGCAAATTTCTACATTGATGTGACAATCGAATTTTTCAACAAGATATGGATTATGTGGAACAATCCAACGATTATCTAAGTCTTTACCTTTAACTTTGGCAATTATTCCATTATCACAATGTTTGTACTATGGAAAACAATTCATTCCAACTATTGTGTTAGATGCAAAATATTTTGGATAATGGTTCTTGCGGCTGTCATTTATTTTCATTCACACATTGTTCAGACTCAATACTCCACAGGAGCCATGCATCATATGCCTTATTACTGTTTTGTGCAAATGCAGATTTTTATCTTTATCAGGTATTTCTGTTAATAAAATTTCATCAAAAGATTCGGGAGCATAGATTTTCCAATCTCTTTGTAGTATGATTAAGAAATGAGCATGTGGTAGTAATCTTTTCTAATGTTCAATTATATATACATATGCTGAAACTTTCCCAAACACCTATCGTTTGAATAATTCATCTTTTAGTTCTTTTAATTTTACTCTAAAGATACACGCAATTAAATCAGAATGATTTTGTGCCTCTTCTTGCGGACCCAACTCATCCAAGATTTCTTTTCAACTTGGGTTACACATCATAGTTAAAAAGATGTTAAGTTTTTCAAAGCGTTGGACTAAAGGCATTACTTCCATATATCTTTTGAACACATCTCTTAGGCCTCCAATAAAAAAAGAAGACAAAATAATGCCTTTGCCAACTTTGGAAGCACTGCTTTTCCCAATTAAAATGTTGTTAACTATTCCTTGATACATCTCAGATCGAATTTCTTGTTGTTTATTATTGAAATAATCCAATCTTGGCGTCTCAATTTTTATGTACATATTAACAACAAACTGTTGCAGTAAATGGCCATAGATCAACAAAATATACCTTATATTTTTCCTTATTTGAAGCTTGTAACAATAGTACTCGCGACATAAGACAACGAATACTTTTCTATTCTTTTTTAGAACTGTAAGATGATAAATTTAACAAATCAGAAATGTAAAACTCTTATATTAGAACAATTAAAGTTAGAATAAGAATAGTTATTCTAACTTTTTTGTTCCTTTGTAAGTAGCTGCTCTGCTAATATTGATTGTTGGAGGTCAATTGATGATCTTGTTACTTGTTGTGGTGGTCTTTCCCTTTTTTTTTATTCTTAATATCTCTTGGTGCCAACTAGTATCGCCAAAAGGAAATAATAATAGATATTGCAGTAGATCATAACAACCAAAATAGTATTGGATTATATGAATCCCACATGCATGATTGAATATCACAATATTTCATCCTCTTAAGCGCTCTGAATCATCATCCTCAATCCAAATGACTGTTACTTGGGAAGCTGACGGAGCGTTAAAAACACACTGATCTAAACCAACATCTGACCTAATATGAATTTTATGATTTTTCAAATTGGGCAAATCCCCAAAGGTCCAAAAGAATGTTGAGTACGGATTAACATGAAGAATGGTTATGAGCCGGGTAATAATTGATGAATCCAACCTTCCAATGTCATGAACACGATTGTCCAATTCATGTTTAGTATCATAAAAATACAGTTGCAGATACGAAGGAAGTCCATCCATAGGAGCCAATTCATTAATGTAATGATAAATTTGACATTGAGCTTGAAATGTAAAATTCCTCTGTTTCTTCTACACAAATCCCTATCAAATTTAACCCCGAACGATGTAAAAGCAAACCTATTGTTATATGTGCGCACATAGATAAGAAAGTTGATAGATTCAACTGTGTTAGAAGTAAACAAATGGTAAAGTTGTTCCAGAACATCATTTATAGTTAAAGAAATTGTTCCATTGGCACAACAAAAACTATTCGTCTCATGTTGAAATCTTTTTGCTTCACAATATCTACAGAATGGAACTAGCGGTAACAAAGTTACCTCAGATGGCACGGTTTGTAGTATTTTCCTAAGACCAGTTGATCGTTGATGTCGCTTGCCTACGGGAAAAACAAAAGACCAAAGAAATGAAGTAGACTCTTAAAGGTGCTATGATTTTCAATAGAGGTATCATTGAATAAAGCTGCATATAAGGAAGACAGAAAAGGGAAAGAAATACCACCCAATTCTATACATCTTCCTTACCTCGAGAAGTTGTTGATATCATTGTCTCAAAGTAGAGTTGGTATCGAAAAAAAGAAGCAACCTATTGAATAAAAGATTGAGCATGTTAAAAAAAAAAAAAAATGAGAATTGATGAGAAAGAAAGAAGCTGCATATAAGGAAGACAGAAAAGGGAAAAAAAATACCACCCAATTCTATACATCTTCCTTATCTTGAGAAGTTGTTGATATCATTGTCTCAAACCTGGGTTGGCATTGAAAGAAAGAAACAACCTATTGAATAAAAAATTGAGCATGTTAAATAAAAAAAAAAAAAAAAGGAAGACTGATGGGAAAGTACGGTGAAAACAAAGGATGTATAATAAACCTGTTCGATTGGAAGTTGATTAGGTGTATGTATATTTTTTGTACGTGTATTTGTTGCCCCAAGTGTTAAAAGACATTGTGGCATTATCCAGACGTAGAGTAACTGTTGACACAATTTCAACTATGTTTATTTGCTGACAGGAAATTTCAAAAATATCAAGATTAGAACAATATTTAATTTGTTCTATGGAGGATACATCATTGGTCCCAACATCAGCATGAAAAATGTGCTGTCATTTTGTACAACGTGGCCCGACCTCCTCACTATTGTGCATGAATTCTACATCACCTTCTAACACAACTGTTTCATCGTGAAGGATTGGTTGGGAGAGAAATTTTTTTCATGTTGAATAGTATCATTCATAGAATTCCTTTGTTGAAGATATCTTTATCTCTTCTCTCATTGTATATGTTCTTTTTCTTATAAAGAAAGAGTCCTATACCCATTGTTTATCCTAGGATATTTTCTAGCACCTTGGCAATCATTTTAGACAAGGACTCAAGTTATAAGAATAAAAAAGAACTGATTGATCACATCATGATAAATTTGTACTGATCTATGAATGTGAGCTTACCACTCTTCATTTATACATGCAACGAAACAACACTTGTTGATAACTAGATAGAATAGTCCAAAACCAGAGGCAAAAGAATCAATGAACAACACGTAAAGTCAAAATTTATCTCTCAAAGGAAATAGGAAAAGTTATAAATCTATTCATTGAATTCTCCACATTGAATAGAAAATAATGTATAATTCTTTATAATCAGTTTTCTTCAATCGAGAAGAAAAACTCATGATGATGCAAAGTCAAAAATCTTTTCAATCCAAATATACGTTTCAACAGGCCAAAATCAACCATCCAAATAGATACATTCAAAGTATCGTCGGTCACCTTGGGGCTATTGGAAGTAGACCAAATAAATCTAACCAACTTGGCAAACTGAACCGAGCTGAAAAGAATGGAGAATGAAAATTAGAAATGCACCACCAACAAGCATAAAAATATTCGAAGTATCGTCGGTTGCCTCGGGGCTATTAGAAGTAGATCAAAGAAGTCCAACCAACTTAGCAAATTGAACCAAGCTAAAAAGAATGGAGACTGAAAATTAGAAATGCATAAAAATTATATGACCTTTTTAGTATGAATTCCAGACTAAGAAGGTTCAAACCAAAAACCCATAACCAAATCAACTCTTTAAACAAAGAAAAGGAAGCAACAAATTCTGAAATCTATAGCAATGTTATATTTTTTCTGAAGACTCTTATATATACACCATTATATGGTCATTGGAATCACCTAATAATCAATCATCTGAACCTCACTTATCAAGATAACTCAAAACAAGAAATTTAGATAATGAGAAAGTAATGTGTTTTAAAACTATTAATTTAATAAACAATATTTGTTTCTTGAAATATTTCTTCTTTCTTTTCTTAGTGTGATAGAGGTTTTAAAATCGTGATTTCTAGCCATTTCATACACTTGGCTCTTAAGAAATTATAATTAGACTTTAACTTTAAACTAAAAGCAAATGATTGAAATTTGGGTCTTAAAACCAAATTGAACAATTTCTTCTTCCTTAATTTCTTGATTAGAATGAAGTTAAATTTGATTTCATATTAATTGATTAGTTGTTATTGTCACTATGTCTTGAATAAAAGCTTTACCAATTAGTGCTCAAGTAGTTGAGATATTTAATTGCAATTGGAAAAGAGATTTTTATGAAATCATTTTTTTAAAAGACTCTTATAGAAGAAAACAAAATATTTAATTGCAATTGGAAAAGAGGAAGATATGCTTGTTTATATGAAAGAGATGCTAGTTTTGTGCATGGGCTTTTGGGTTTACGGAAGACATGCACAGTAGAATTTTTTTTGGTTGACTGAGTGTGAGACATGAGATGTGGGGAACCAATAAAGAAAAAGGGGAAATGCGGCACTGGGCATGGAATCAAACTCAAGGGAAAGAAAAAATAAAAAGCCATGGTGGTACGCACTGACGCTGGGAGAAAGAATAAATAGTCAAAAAGCTCATGAAAGAAGGGGAAACAAAGACTATAAAAGGGCTCTTGCTTGGACAGACGAAGGAGGAGAGTTTTTTTCGGAGTTTCTGGGTTCCTCTAGGGAAGGGGAGAACGCAGAATATAAAAGTGACACCGTACGCCGTACCCATGCCACCGGACCACCACTACTAAGCTCTCTTTCCTCCAGCAACTACCCCATACTCTTCCAGCCACTCATAGCTCTTCCCCTTTCCTTCACACACGAACCCATATCTCATGGCTACTCCCTCTCTCTCTCTCTTTCTCAAAAAAACCACAACCAAATAAAGTCTTTAAATGAAGGAAAGGAAGCTAAGATGTAGAAATAAAACTACGAGAAGATTCAATACCAGCGGCAAGAAGAACAAGCCTCAAACAGCACGACAAAATTTTTTTCTTCCTGCACCCAAGTCTCAAAGCTCTGTAGACATTGGTAAACGCTGGAAAACCACAACACGACTCTGTCCTCCATCCCTCCTATCAACAAGCCAAACATTCCCTCGGCTGTCACACCACAAAACAATAGCACCACCAGATGGTTGAGACTCAACGAAGAAGAACTAAAATCGTGACTGAAAGACAAAAGAAATCATGCAAATGAATGAGGGACTCCAAAAGCACAGACTATCAGGGGCATTGATGGAAAATAAACTGCCAAACATGAAATACTATTCATTACTGTTTATATCTTATAGACGCTTTTAAGTATAAGGAGATATATAAAGAGAAGATGTATAATAAATGTTGAATTCAGCCTGGCAAGCCCTTTCAGATGTTTAATGGACTCACCATGTAGTGCAACCAAGTTTCAACATCCTCCAATTCTACCATCATAAACTTGAAACAAGAAAGAAGACAGGGTCAATACATTGCTTCAATCAAACTCCAATACACAAGAGAAAACATGAACTAAGTTGTTAAGAACATATATGCTACATTTACAATGAAATGACAGAAAAATAAAGACATAATGCAAAAGGAACATTAGAATAAGTTGAGTCATATTAATAAAGGAAAAACCGTCTGGATGATAAAATTAAGTTGGCTAAGCCTCTGTCAGCAAACTTTATCTACTCTTCATCGGCATCTATTTCTAACTTTGTTTTATAAAAATAAAATAAAATTTTAATTTGTCAATCACAAATAAACATACTAAAGAATAAAGACGCCAAAAAATATATATGTTATCAAACAGTATGTAAACTCCAATAACAAGCACATGTACAACAATACAAAGTTTTTTTTTTTTTTTAAGTGCTTAGACACTTTATATATATTTTAAAAAAACAACCCATATATATATAAATAAATAAACAACCCAAATTATTATTGTTCTTAAAATATAATCTTAAAAAAGTAAAAAACAACATATACTAGAATTAGATTCCAAATAATCCGACATATTAAGCTTTGCCCAAAAAGCAATATTATATTTCTATCATGCAAAATAAAAGAACAAACTGATTAAAAAGAAAAAAAAAAAAAACAGATCAAGTACATATGGGAAATGGTGGCAGATTGAGTAAACTGATGAGATAAACTGGAGAGAGAGATAGAAACTTATTGGCTAGCAGTGGTTTTTGTCGAATGTGGTGATTGAAATGTCTAGCGCGCGAGAAATGGCGGCGGAAGCATGAGATTGCAATAAGGTTTTGAGAGAGAGAGAGAGAGAGAGAGAGATTGCGGAGGGGGGTACCGGGTAAGGTGATGACTTAATCTTAAACAACGAATGACGTTGTTTTGATACTATATTTAATTTTTAAAAAATAGAAACAAGGTACCAGATTTTAAATTAAGTACATGTGTTCTGTTCATGTACCCACCCCTATGTAGGGGCGGGTGAGTGATGCAAGTTTCAGCCTGTGTTTTTACCCAGGCTGAAACCCTCTTTTAGAACTTAGTTACTTAGGTTCTGGACTAGGACAAGAAAAAATCCAACCCAAATGGGCAATCTTAATTTATGTTTCTTGATCAAGTTCCTATATATGGTTGTACAATAAAATTAAGGTTGGTAAGAAATTAGATTATACACACACATATATATAATTAAATCTTTTATTTAATTGAAAGGCCCTGTCAATTAGATTTCAGGCTTTATACTGCATATACTACTTGGCTTCTTAAAATTAATGGTTTTCTAAACCCAACTTAGCTTATTAATTCTAGCTCACCTTGGGGGGTGAGCAAAAATAGCTCTCACCAAAGGCAAGCAAACATGGTCCGCCCTAAGGCAAGTACTATGAAGAGCAATAGTGCTTGCCCATAGGCGAGCACTCTAAGAGGAGCATGGAGCTTGTCTCCTTGGCAAGCACCATGAACGAGCATAAAGGTTACCACCTTGGCGATTAGAGTGGAAAGGGAACATGCTCGTTCTCGAGAAAGCAAAAATTGCTTGCACTAGGTGAGCAAGAACATCTCGCAGCTGAGGCAAGCATCATGGGTGCGCATGGAGACCAATGTGGGCGAGCAGCAAGGGGAGCAAAAGTGTGGTAGCCCAAGCAAGCATAATAAAGAGCAGAAGTGCTCCCACTATGATGGGCGAGCAAAAGTGATAATCCTAGTGGCGAGCAAACGCTCTTGACTTGAAGCAAGGAAAAAGAGAGGGAAAGTGCTTGCCACCTCCACAAACATAATGGAGAGTAAAAGTGTTAGCACCCTAGGGCGAGTAGGAGATCATTGTGGGAGCATGAAGCTCATCTTCTTTGCCGGTGGAGAGGGAAAGTGCTCACCTTCTAGGCAATGTGCTTTCCCTCTTATCGAGCATAAAGGATTGCAAACGTGCTCGCAATCGGCGAGCAAAAATGCTCGCCATCTTTGCGCCCGACAAACCCAATGAGAAGCAAAATGCTTGCCCCAGACAAGTACCATGGGATGCAAAATTCTCCTCACCTAGGCAAAATGGTCTCTCCCTTGGTTAGTTTGGACCCTCCAGCGCTGCCATGGTCCATCCCTTAGTCGATTTGGACACACAACAGCACCATTGTCCATCCCTTGGTAAATTTGGATGCACGACACTGCCTTGGTCCATCTTTGCAATGGGTTGATATCACAGTGTCCATCTCTACAATGGGTCATGTTGACACGGATCGATATTTTAGGTTAGGTTTGGAAAATGAGTTGAGATGAGATGAGTTGAGATAAAAATTAAATAAAATATTGTTTCAAAATTATTTTAAATATTATTATTGTTTTGAAATTTAAAAATTTTAAATTTTTATTATATTTTATGTGGAAATTTGTGAAAATTATAATAATGAGATGGGTTGAGAATATTTATCAATCCAAACTGAGCCTTAGTGTCCTCTGTGTAGTGGCTCATGCCATGGTCCATCTTTGTTGTGGGTCTTTCCATAGGTCAATATCGAAGCGCTGTGGTCTATCTTTGTTGTGGGTCGATATCATAGCGTCCATATTTATCATGGTTGTAGGTCGCACTTTGGTCCATATCTACCATGGGACACTAGTTGGATGTCGATCGGCGAGTTTGATTTGGATTAGGGTGTTTTTGTTCAATTTGATTTGTTGTACGGATAATTTAGTTATTGGATATGTAGTAGGGGTGTTTCAGTCTAATATGGGATTTCTTGAGGTGAATTTTGGTCCATGATGATATGTTTTCCTTTTTAATAGGGTTTAAACTCCCTACGTTGTTATAGACATATTTGGGGTTTGGAGTCTTTGGACCAAATACTCTTGCTGTATGGATGGAATTGAAGCAAAGCTTATTATATTGATCATTACAATCGGTTTCCTTAGATGTCACCTTTCATCTGAAACGCACTCGGTGAAAGTGGTGAATTGGTTTATGAAATTGTAATATCTCATAATGAATGAATAATGTAATTGGTATATGGGATTCCACATTAATGAGAAGGGAGAAGTTCTTGCTTTTGATAGCAGTTCCAATAGGGCTCCAATTGTACCATATACTAATCATTTTAAAGTATGAGTCCAGATGATGGAAACCCAAATGGGCCTAGTCTTAAAAATCATTTGCAAGTTCCAGATGGGCCAATTACCAGATTAAGATCCAAAAAGATTAAGGAAGCGATGCAAGGATTGGTGCAATCCACTTGGGATGAAGTTAGCAAGAGCTCAACACTCAAAATGGGCTTGAAAGAAGGAGAACCAGTTTTGATCCACTTGATTCAAGTTGTGGAAGACATGACCTAGAGATAGGGCCTATTATTATTGAAGGTTTTTTAACTTGGTTAATGGATTTATTTTATTAGTTTATAATAAGTGGGCTTGGGGATGATATGTCTTATTTATTATGAACTAGGGTTTTGGAAAGGCCTTGTAATGTGGCCAAGGGCTTATTTGGAAAGTGACATTTTAGGAACTAGGGTTTCAAAACTCGAGTTACTGTAGCGTTACTGTAGCGATACACTGTTCATCAGGGGTATTTTTGGGACAAAAGGCTTTATTTTGGCTAGGGTTTCAATTAGGCTTTGGTTTAAATACTTTTTGTAGCCTCATTTGAAAGGTTAAACAATATTGAATTTATTTGTGAGTTGAGTTTACTCATCTTGTTCTTGATTGAACTTTTGAACTTATCAAAGGTAAATCACAACTTTTATGGCGTTCCTCCTTATAATCTGAGTTCTTGAGACGGGTTCTTCAACGGGTCTAGATTTTAATATAATCTAGGTTCTTGAAACGAGTTCTCATCGGGTCTAAATTCTCCATCTATTGACTTGAGTTTGGCTTTCTTGGGTGTGTTTCAAATTGATTGTGGGTTTAAGGGATTCTCTTTCTGCGGGTTCATGTCATTTGGTATTCAGAGTTTGGTTTTCAATCAGGTCTAATTCTATCTTTTAATTCTTGCATCTTTAAATTTAATTCTAGAGCTTTATTGTTCTAGGGTTGCCAAAAAAAAAAAAAAATACAAACAAAAAGTACGCTACCAAAATTCTTAGGGTTTTGTGTTTGGCTGAAATTTGCATCTCCTAGGGTTTCAAAATTCTAGGGTTTCCTGCATCTCTAAGTTTGTCAATTGCTTGGAGTGTCGTTCCATTGATTCTCTTCTATTTCATCGTCAATTCTTGTATTCTTAAATTCAATTGCTTGATTTTCAATTGAATATTGCTGTTTGTGATTGAATTAGAGAAAGAAAAAAAAGGAAAGGAAAAGAAAAGAAAAATACCCTATCCAAAATAAACCAAAGCCTAATTGAAACCCTAGCCAAAATAAAGCCTTTTGTCCCAAAAATACCCCTGATGAACAGTGTATCGCTACAGTAACGCTACAGTACTCGAGTTTTGAAACCCTAGTTCCTAAAATGTCACTTTCCAAATAAACCCTTGGCCACAGTACAAGGCCTTTCCAAAACCCTAGTTCATAATAAATAAGACATATCATCCCCAAGCCCACTTATTATAAACTAATAAAATAAATCCATTAACCAAGTTAAAAACCTCCAATAATAATAGGCCCCATCTCTAGGTCATGTCTTCCACAGCTTGAATCAAGTGGATCAAAACTGGTTCTCCTTCTTTCAAGCCGCATTAATGTAGCAGCCGCGTTACTGTAACAGCCACAGTACTGTAGCGATACACTGTTCATCAGGGGTATTTTTGGGACAAAATGCTTTATTTTGGCTAGGATTTCAATTAGGCTTTGGTTTAAATACTTTTTGTAGCTTCATTTGAAAGGTTAGATAATATTGAATTTATTTGTGAGTTAAATTTACTCATCTTGTTCTTGATTGAACTTTTGAACTTATCAAAGGCAAATCACAACCTTTGTAGCGTTCCTACTTGTAATCTGGGTTCTTGAGACGGGTTCTTCAACAGGTCTAGATTTTGATATAATCTAGGTTCTTGAAACGAGTTCTCATCGGGTCTAGATTCTCCATCTATTGACTTGAGTTTGGTTTTCTTGGGTGTGTTTTCAAATTGATTGTAGGTTCAAGGGATTCTTTTCCTGCGGGTTCATATCATTTGGTATTCAGAGCTCGGTTTCCAATCAGGTCTAATTCTATCTTTTAATTCTTGCATCTTTAAATTTAATTCTAGAGCTTCATTGTTCTAGGGTTGCAAAAAAAAAAAAAAAAAAATACAAACAAAAAGTACGCTACCAAAATTCTTAGGGTTTTGTGTTTGGCTGAAATTTGCATCTCCTAGGGTTTCAAAATTCTAGGATTTCCTGCATCTCTAAGTTTGTCAATTGCTTGGAGTGTCGTTCCATTGATTCTCTTCTATTTGATCGTCAATTCTTGTATGCTTAAATTCAATTGCTTGATTTTCAATTGAATATTGCTGTTTGTGATTGAATTAGAGAAAGAAAAGAAAGGAAAGGAAAAGAAAAGAAAGGAAAAGAAAAGAAAAATACCCTAGCCAAAATAAAGCCTTTTGTCCCAAAAATACCCCTGATGAACAGTGTATCGCTACAGTACCGCGGCTGGTACAGTAACGCTACAGTAACTCGAGTTTTGAAACCTTAGTTTCTAAAATGTCACTTTCCAAATAAACCCTTGGCCACAATACAAGGCTTGTCCAAAACTCTAGTTCATAATAAATAAGACATATCATCCCCAAGCTCACTTATTATAAACTAATAAAATAAATCCATTAACCAAGTTAAAAACCTCCAATAATAATAGGCCCTATCTCTAGGTCATGTCTTCCACAGCTTGAATCAAGTGAATCAAAACTGGTTCTCCTTCTTTCAAGCCGCGTTACTGTAGCAGCCGCAGTACTGTAGCGATACACTGTTTATCAGGGGTATTTTTGAGACAAAATGCTTTATTTTGGCTAGGGTTTCAATTAGGCTTTAGTTTAAATACTTTTTGTAGCCTCATTTGAAAGGTTAGACAATATTGAATTTATTTGTGAGTTAAGTTTACTCATCTTGTTCTTGATTGAACTTTTGAACTTATCAAAGGAAAATCACAACCTTTGTAGCGTTCCTCCTTGTAATCTGGGTTCTTGAGACGAGTTCTTCAACGGGTCTAGATTTTGATATAATCTAGGTTCTTGAAACGAGTTCTCATCGGGTCTAAATTCTCCATCTATTGACTTGAGTTTAGTTTTCTTGGGTGTGTTTTCAAATTGATTGTGGGTTCAAGGGATTCTCTTCCTGCGGGTTCATATCACCAGATATGGCTAAGGCCTCCCATAAGGTGTTATAAATGGTGTGTTTATCCTAACCAAAAGTATGGAACTTGAACCGTGCTACCTATGCTCAACGAGGATATTAAGAATTTAAAAGGAATGTCTTGAATTTAAAGGGGGAAGATTGTGATGCCCCATACTGATTAATGGATGTGGATGATATATGCTCTCACCTTGTTTGAGAGTGAGAAGTTCTTATATTTTATACTGGTTCCAATGAGACTTCAATTATACCGTTGACTCGTGCTTTTAGAATATGGACTCAGATGTAACTAAAGCATCCCATGAGGCGCTTCTTCTTCTCAAACTCCCTATTTCTATTACTCATACTTATATGGCTGGCCTCTTGGCGCAGCGCTTATTAAGCTACCAAAGCTAACTTGTTGAAAAATGAATGGTTCGCTTTTTTTAATAGATGTGTTGTTGTTGGTTCATCATGATTATTTCAAAACATGGATTAAACTTCACTCCAGAGGTAATTTGTCATTGCCAACTTTTGATTAATCGATCTACTAGTTTGTAAGCTGAGTTTTAGGATTTTTTTTGTTTGTCGTACATGCAGATTCTTCATCCTATATATATAGTGGGGATGATTTTGTTACCATATAATTTACTCGTGTAATTTGATACTTGTGTTGCTAGCTAGCTTTTGCCCCAAGTTTGAAGCTTTTACAAAAAATTGTAGTTTTTGGAATTCCTTAACTTGTAACCCTAAGGGTTTTTTAAAAGATCTTTATCATGAATATATATACTTAATTCTTTGAACCCTTAAATTAAATACGCCTTCATGCAAAAGCAGTCAAGCTCTTGAAAAATAAGGCCTAACTGCCAAATATTTTCCAGTCCAAGTTAAACATTTTAGACTTTTATTAAGGCCTGTTTGAAGGATGAGAAGAGATCTTTTGTCCGTTATTTGGAAGGGTCTCGATTTTCTTTTCTAGACCCAAACTAATTAATAGCATGTTTGGATGCAAAAACTGTTTCTAAAATTAGAGACGAATTTTTAGTTAAAAATGGTTTTATTCTTAAACATACCATATCTATTTTTGGGGGTAAAATGTGCACCGGTGCAAGGCCCATGTAAGATTGAAGCCTACAATGTTAGGATAGAAGGGATGAAGAGAGGATCTGACCAAGACAAGGAGTTATCAAAGATAAAGTAACAAAGCGAATAAAGGGAAACGGCTACTTTGCCGCACAAATCTAACCGCTCTATTTGACCGCATTGTAAAAAATAATAATAATATATATTTTTTTATTTAATAATTAAAAAAGTAATTTTTAGTATATTAATATATTTTTTCTATTTTTTAAAAAAATTTAAAAATAATAAAAAAATGTGAATAAAAAAATTAGATAAAAAAAAAAAAACACTAACTTTGCACTAGCGTAAGCTGCAGCACACTAGCTTTACTCCTTAATAAAAATGCTAAATCACCCGAGGATTTGTACCGATACATTCTTTTTAAATTTTTTTATTTAGTAATTAAGGAAGTATTTTTTAATGATGTTATAAATATTTTTTAAAAATATTTAAGAATATAAAAATAAATAATAAATAAATTTTCTTTTGTTCTTTATCGGGACCAACTCTAGTCTTGCTCAAGACTGTCTTGTTTGTTTTCGCAAATAACATGAGATGAGATGAGTTGAGATTAAAGTTAAAAAGTTGAATAAAATATAGTTAGAATATATTTTTTTAATTTTTTTTTATTTTGAGATTTAAACAAGTTGAATTATTTATTTTATTTTGTATTAGAATAAAACAATTATAATGATTAGATGAGATAAAATTAATTGATAAGTTTCGTAAAAACAAGCGAGGTAGCCAAAGGAGAAGACATAACATAAATAGTTCTCACATTTCTGCCATCAACATCAAGATGGTATCCAAAAATAGTATTAACAGATTTTGGGGATAATGAACCTAATTTTCTTTTCAAAATACAAAACATGTCCAACTTCGCACTCTTGATCTTCATCCTAATGTCATCTCCAGACGTGTATATATAATATAAAATATATTTATTTCCAATTTTCAAATTTTTATATATAATCAGATCTACAATCTGGATTGATCCAAATCCTAATGTCTTAAGTAACAACTACAAGCAGACAAATCAGTGAACGAGGGGAATATTTTCATGTAATGTCTTCGGAACGAAAATGCAATGATTATTAAGATATTTGCAGAACATAGGGTTTACGTAAGAGTAATGCTATTCATCATTTCAACTTTTACTATCTTCCCATCGTCATGATGTGGCATTAATTGATTGGAGATTATTTATTACATTTTACTTGTGAACCTATCATTTAATGCCACATCATGTGATGATGGAAGGATGATAAAAGTTGAGATGATGAATAGATTTTTTGTTTACCTAAACGAATTTAAAAGAGTAGGAAGCTATTTGAACTAGGGGTGGCAATATGTGATATGATCCGTTAACCCAACACGAACAAGACACGATAAAAGCGGGTTAGGGTTTAGTCTTAACTAGTTCGGGTCAAAACAGGCTTAACGGGTTGATAACAGGTCAACCCGTTATGACCCGTTAAGAAAGTTAAAGTTACAATTATACCCTTATACCTAAAAATAAAATTGTTGGGATTTTAATTTCGATATTTTTATTGTTTGGATTGTAATTTTAGACTTGTAGTTAGTTTTATATTTTTTATAGATATTATGATTTTAACATTTATATAAAAATTATGTTAAACTTAACTAGGTTAAACGAGTTAATTTCGAGTATGTTCAACTTGTTATGTCGTGTCAAGGTTTGATATTTTAACACGATAAACTTAACAGGTCGGATTAGAGTTGACCTATATAATATAATATACATGTATTGACACGACACGAACACGACCTATTAACACGATTTGACATCCCTGATTTGAAGTATGGTTCCAACCATAAACTTCAATTTTTGTGATGTGAGAAATCAAAAAATTTATATCAGAGTAGCTTCAAGCTTTGTTCGAAGATGGCATTGAAACTAAACATATCTGTCCTACTGAGTGACAAACCAACCTCAATTGCACCATCTTCATCTCTGGACTCGGCAAGAGAAATAGCCCCGGAAACATCAATCTGAACCACTTCACTCTTTTTTGGCCTCCCCCATCCAAAATCTGTATCATAAATGCCCAATCTTGGTGAACCTGCAACCGTAACAAGACGACCCAACTCCGATATTTCTTTCCAGTCTAGCAGCCACCTCTCTGCCCCTCTCAAAGCTCCACTCTCCAATTCTGAAACTCTGTCGCCAATAACTTTCACAGCCTTGAAAAACCCATTTTCTCCCACTAGCTCACTCCCCGCAAGTGACACAAAACATATTGTTAGGCAATTTCCAAAATATGTGGAGGGTATTGGAAACTCCACCCGGCTTCTGCAATCTGCTACAAAGTTGAAGTAGTATAGCTTATCATTGTTTGCAAAATTACTTGCTCCACCGTTTTGGGATTTGATCAAGCAAACCCAGATGAGTGCACATGTTACCACAAATGTTGAGGTGTGTAATGGCTCCATGTCCGTAGTACATTCACTTGTTACCCGGTGCTTAAGATTCTCAATATGGGTTCGGCCCAGTACAAATGTGGCCCGAACTTTGTTAGCCAAGGTATCGTGGATGAGAACCGAGTCCTCCTCTTTCCATGTTGATGCCCACTTCCACCACTCCTCCAAGAAAATGGGCTCAAGTCCATTCAGGTCTTTGATCACAGCCTTGTCATGGAATGGTGGTGACGTGGCGAGGAAAGTCGGGTCTCCTCTACTCCTGAAGATTGACGCCCATGATTTGATGAAATGGTGGAATGCCCTTCCATCGGCTGCCACGTGGCAGAAGGTGATACCGATACAAATGCCCTTGTTCGGAAAAACGGTGACTTGCATGCTCAAGAGAGGGATCACACGTTTGTTATCTGATGACACGCGCGCTGGAGGCAATTGCGCCGCGAAGGGATGCAACTCTCTGACATCTCGTGGGCAGTTGGCTATGAGCTGATGGAAATCACCGGCACACTCGGCGATGGTCAAAGGGAAGGAGTTTCCCTCTGCGAAGAGGAGATGGGGCTTGAGGGGTTGGGGAGGGCAGATGAGATCGGCGGCAAAAGGAAAGAAGTGTTGGAGGGTGAAGGAGAGAGAGTGTTTGAGAGAAGGAAGGATGGCTTGTAGGAAATGGTTGGTAGGCTGGGGGAGATCGTAGAAGAAAAGTCGTTGCATAGGACGGCAGAGAAGCCATGGTATGTCAAAGAAGGTGAGAGGAAGAGATGTGGTTGGAACTGAGTTGGNTTTTTTTTTTTCCTTGACGCTTATTATGATCTTTCGTCAGTTCGTGGGTCATCATATGTTCCTGTGGAGTATATGCACAAGCAATATGCCTGTGTATTTTAATAATAATTATTTTCAATAATATTTTTAATAAATATTATTGATCCTTTGAGGTTTTTTTTACTGGTCATCGTTTAAAACATCTCTATTTTATTTTTATTTTTTTAAATATCTTGAAAATATTATTTATCCAATTTTTTCATATTTTGATTTTATTTATAATTTTTATTTAACTTATATATTTTTATTTTGTGTGTATAGGACTAAATTATATTACATTGTATATAATAATATGTTGCAAATATAAAAAAAATATATATGGATATTACAAATTTATTGGTAGAAAGGAAATGTTTAAAAAGAATAAAAAAATATTATTTAAATGATATGAAGAAAAAAAATATAAGCTGATATATGATATATTGTAAAAATCAATATGTAAAATAAAGAAAGTGAAATTTGGTGGTATATTTTAAATGATAAGATAAATGAACCATTGTGAATACCCCTATGGAGCCTTTTATTAATATTTATATTATCTGTTTAGAGAAGATATACAAGGTATTTGACTGATTGACACAAAACTAAATAAGGAAAAATATCAAAACATAAAAGAGAGGATTTGAACGTAAGGAGCCTTGCTCTCTAGGGTTGCCATATGTGGACCTGATGTAACCCACTACAACAAAAATTCATTTTTGGGACCATTTTTATTTGGGGCGAAATAAAAATTGTCCCAAATAATGAGATGTAGGGACGAATTTCGTTCTAAAAAAATGAAGGCATTTACCGTTCGAACATGTTCCAATGGTATCTATAGGGATGAAAAATTCCGTCCCTAATAAAATAACAGTTCGAACATTGACAAAAAAAAGTTCGAACTAACTAAAATAAACATTCGAATGGATATTATATATAGTCAAACAAGAATTTGGCACGTAAAGTGATAAACTTTAGCAGTAGGAGTGTAACTGGTCCGGTTTTGAACAAAATTTGAGATCGAACTGGTATGTACTAGTTTTGCATTTTTAAAACCCGATTCTGCACCGGTTACCCCCTAAATCGGTACTTCCAGTTTTATCGGTTTCGGTCCGGTCCGGTTTTTCGATTTTAATATACTATATTGTATAATAGTATATCATACTATGGTGATAATCTACTGTAGTATATTATAATTGTATTATAGACTATATTGATATATTATAATATATAATATAGTGATATATTATAGTATATTATAATATATAGTGATATAGTATTAGTATAACTATTAATACAATAGACTATAGTAATATAAGATTTTAAAATTTAATATTATATTAACTAGTAATTTATCATATAATACAAAATAATTTTATATATAATTATATATTATATATAAAAATTATATACAATATAAAAAATTATAATATATATATGAACCGGTCCGGTTTTTAAAAAGGAAAAATTGAAACCGGATCGATTTTGACCGGTTTTAAAAAAACTAAAACTGATACCGGTCCGAACCAAATGGTTTGGTCCCGTTTGCCGGTTCATCGATTTTTTTTACACTCCTATTTAGCAAGATATTGACTTACCATTCGAGCAACGTACAACGTGTTTGAACGCCAAGGTTAATCAATGTTCGAACATATATTATATATGATCGAATGGGAACTTGATGAGTTAAGCCATTAAATTTAGCTGGACATTGCCTTAGCGTTTGAACATATGATTTTATTACTCAAACAAATAGATTAATCAATGTTCAAACATAAAATAAAGGGTTCAAACAGAGACTTATTGCAGAAATATCTAGTGGGAATGGAGAAACGTTCGAACGGTATATATTTCATTCGAATGGTGACATAATATTTTCAATTTTTTATGGCAACCCAATAACTTACTTAATTATGGATAAATATTTAATTTATATAAAATATTAGCAATTAAATAATATATATAATAAAAATCAATAATTAATTTAGAAAAGACAAAGATGATTCATAAATAAATTAAATTTACAAAACATAACATATTATCTATACAAAAAACAAAAAAAAATGCATATAAAAGATACAGACTACTACAATCCCAACTCTCTATACACATCCTCGACTGCAGCAAGGCATATCTTTAGCTATGTCAGCCGAGTACTGATCGTGACCTGAGTCTCAAATATGACATCAATTTCTGTATGTAAGTCAGAGATGCTGGCGTTAATCTCTGTATGTAAGTCTGAGATACTAACATTAACCTATGTACATAAGTGAAAGATGCTATTATGGATTTTCGTATGCATTGCATCAATCACCACTCATGTCTATTGGTGGATCTCTACACACACTATATATGTAATCTCCTTACAAGTAGATGTGCGTGATGCCTTGGCCTGCAGGGATGTCTCACTGGCTGATACTCTATGATCTCTCGGGTGTGCATCTTCCTGAATATCGACCAACTCTGGAATAGGATCATGAAGACGAAGTCTCGAGTGACCCGTGCTTTGTGACAGGGTGAAGGAGTTGATCAATCCAATTTGCTCCTGGACACCCTCTGCAATATTTGGCAGGACCCCTACATGTAGCAGAAATCGTGTGATCAGATCCTAGATGACAGTATATTTGTCGTAATGTACTAGGCCTTTGATCGAATCCTAGTGAATATATAACTCACTAAGTCAATAGGCATCCCATGAGAGACGTGTATCATAAATTTTGTCCGATCCATGCCAACCTCTGTATTGTGCTGCCGAGGATCAATGTTGTTAGCGATGATTAAGTTCATGATCTTGAAGAAACCAGATAGATCTGTCTGTTTGGTGTTCTTTGTCCCATCATAGGGAGGAAGAATTGGACCAACAACAAACTACCTCACCTCATGATCAAAGAGGCCATCGAGTACATCTCTATCAGATCTCTCATCCTCAGCCATCTCCCCATCATCCGTAACTAAAGAGCCCCTGGCCACCATGTTTGGATACACTATGTGAAATCGTGGGATACTAATGAAATAGACAAGTCTGTCTGTTGAAAATGTAATTGAGGCTTTGCGAACCAAAAAAATGTATGAATGATTGTCAGCTCGCTGGAATGACCAAGCTCTCTATAAAACCCTCAGACGATGTTGATATAGGAAACAAGGTCCTATGCTTCGTCCTTCTACTAGAGGATTGGTGTCCAACCACGCTTGAGGAAGACAGTTGGCAAGGAACGACCCTCCCAGAAAAGATCCTAAAAGTCAGAGATCTTCACCTGATATTCCAACAAAATAGTTCTTTCTTGAACTGATTCACTGAAGGATTGCCTTGGTCTGCCAC
>QEOT01122495.1:8286-18582 GCA_003123785.1 Pterocarya stenoptera | reverse complement strand
TGTGAGATCTCTAAAATTATTAATTATTTTATTATTATTATTAGTATTAGTTGTAAATTATTTTACTTGTTGTGTATTTTATTTTCGGTTTGGGCTTTGATTTGTAGTGTTTTATTTTATTAATGGGTTGTGTGTGTGTTTTTCGGGCCCAGCCCGTGTGTGTGTAAGAAATAATAAAACCCAGCCTTGTGATTTATTGTAGTCCAGCCCGTGTGATTAATTGTAGCCCAGCCTTATGTTTTATTCAACCCAGCTCCAGCCCATGTATTTCTTTAAAATCCGGCCCATGTAGCATCTGAAAACCCAGCCCTTCTCTTTAGTTAGTTAAACGGTGAGTTTGGAAATTAAAACCCTAAGAAATTCATCTCTTTCTCCTTGCGCCGTGCACCTTCTCCTTCTCCTTTCTTCTTCTCCTTTCTTCTTCTTTTTTCTTCTTCTTTCTTCTTTTCTTCTTCTGGTTCTTGCTTCCAGCTGCTACTGCCGACGCCGTTTCTTCCACCAATCAGCTTGGGCCACGCAAGATTGAACCACGGCGCCACCTCCACCTTTCCTCCACCTCATGGTTGCCCCGTGTCGTTCGGCATGGACTCCGAAACTTGCTGTCAAGCCGACTGAACTCCATAGCCACCTCCACCTTCCACCTCAAGCTTCCGGGTTGTACCCATGTCAATCGGATGAGCCTCCTTCAACTGCTGTCAGCCCACCATTTCAACACGTGAATTCACTACATGCGAACCGATAGATTTATCTGCAAATATCCGAATCTCTCGGCCTATAAATAGGACCGAAATCCACAGCATCATTTCATTCCGAAATTTGTTCACCTTGAGTCTAAGTGCTTAGTTTATAATTCTGTGAATTTTGTTGGTGAGTCCGAAAAATTTGAGTGAGTGTTGTGTGTACTGTTTTGTCCATAAAAGCCGTGAGTTTTCCCTTGGGTTCCTGTGATTTTGGTATTTGCCGAGAGTGCACCTTCACCCTTATGATCTTCCAGAATTTTCATATTCGATTGTGAGTATATTTCTAAAATATGACTCGCGAGGTTTATAATAGCATTAATATAAACTGTTGGTTTGAGATGGGCCTAGAGCCGTTGATGTGTTGAGAATAAAATTGTAGTTGATTTGTGAAATTGTGATTTAAATGTATTATTGTAATTTTATAAATGAGTAATGTAATATGTCATCCAATAATTGTAATCATACATATTTATCGTCTTTAATAAATTGTGTTACGAAGTCACGCTGTCTGTTTGGAAATTGAGATTTAATCTGTGGGTGCGTGTGTAACGCGACCCCAAGCCGAGATGGGGGATTATCTCGGTGGAGCTTCTCTGGTCACTCGGGAGCGTAATAGACTGACGTGACTTCCTCTGAGTTGTCGCAGGGCGACGACGGGAACGGACGAGACGGTAACGCTCTTGTACCGATTCCGTGGCCTTCGCTGGCGGGGTTAGAGGATGTTTGGCCATGTACGCGTTAGGCGCGGAACTGGACATCACTCGTTACGAAGTCTCATGCACGGACGTTACCCGTGGTGTGACGATGAGAGCCAGGGTGTGTATATGGTCCATAGGGGAGGCCGTAGTACATGCTTATTAAAATAATGAATATATATATATGGGCCAAATGGGATTTTGGCGTGAGTGATTAAATGTGTATTTTTGAGAAAAGATGTGGAAATTGCTTCTTCATGTTTGACCGTATGTGGTCATGTTGATTATATTAATGTATCTTAATCTCTTGAGTGTTATTTTGGTTAAGTACTTGCTGAGATGTCATAATCTCACGTGGTGATTTACCCTGCGGTTCCGTCTTATGGTACCGTAGATTTTGACGCAGAGACTGATTATGAGCCTGAAGGACCGGCTCCGCCGGAGGCATGATTTGCTGTTATGTTATATTGAAAATATGAGTTTTGTTTACTCTATAATATCTTTTCCTGTAATTTATCTATCGGATGATTGTAATATTATTGTAAGGAATATTTTATGGTTTTGAACATTCTGGTACTTAATAAAGTATGACCTTTTTATTCCGCTGCGAGTATTATATTGTACACTCTTTAATTGTTGTACACACTCTGAGCACTCGTTCGTTGGGGTGCGTGATCCGTGTGATCATCATCCCGGTGTCACGAACTCCACTAAAATAACACGTGGGGGTCGAGGACGCCACAGGTGGTATCAGAGCAGTTTGGCTCTGGGTAAATCCTTATGTCCTTTTAAGTATTGTACCAGAAAAGTTTTGGCCTCAATCTTAAAATTATAAGTTTGAATTTGGGGGTTAGACTTGGATTTTTGCGTTGTTGGCTTGAATTTCCACTTGGTAAATTTGAATTTTTAAGTGCAGTAGGCTTGAACTCTTATTGATTTGGTTTGTTTTATGAATATCGAGACTTGAAGGGAATGATATGGTTTAAGCGATCTCTTTGGAGTAGGGACTAAAGTCACGATTAAGGAGGGTTGTAGCTTTAAATCTCTTAAGATAATTAAGGTTTTAGATTCCATGGAGTTATGGAATGAGGTTTTGAATAGGAGGTTGTAAGTTCAACGAACTTCAAAGAAAGGATTTAATTCCATTTAAGTTTTGAGATTTTGCAAACTATAGAAATTATTTGATATCGTTTAAGGTTTTAGATTTTTAAAAGTTTCGTGAGGCGATTGTTTTTATTATTAGATCTAAGATCATCGGTTTGCAAACTTCGGAAAAAAAAAAAAAAAAAAAATGATTCTTCTAGGATTTAAGGTTTTAGATTCTGCAGAATTTTTGAAATGATATTTATGGAATCTGAGGTTATAAATTTGTAGGCCTTAATGCATGAGTTATTTTCAGATGAGAATTTAGATTTTTGCAGACTTTAAGAAATATTTTGATAATATTTGATGTTTTAGAATCTGCAAGCTTTAAGAAGAGATTTATTCAGATTTGAGGTTTAGAGTTATGAATTTTAAGAAATGAGTTCTAACAAGATTTGAGTTTTAGATTTGCCGAGTGAGTATGCAAACTTGATAAAATTTGAAGTTAATCCCGCAACTATTAAAATTCAGTTATTGATCAAGTTAGGTTATTAATATAGGAATTTTTAAGAAGTGTTTTTCTCTGAGGTTTGAAGGTATTGATTTGGTTTGGAAATTGATTGCAATCTGCATGAGGTTATAGCAAGTTTTAGGAATCGATTATTAAAAAAGGATGATAGGTAGTGCAATTTAGGAAATAATTCTTTTCAAATTTGAGGATATAGGTCCAAGGATGGATATCATAGTTGCGTGATGATCAAGTTAATTTGAGAAATTCGTTTGGGTGTACTAGCTATATTGGAGATAAGCTTTAATTACCCTTGGGTGGACTTTAGTGGCAAAGAGGAGTGAATTTTGTATTACAAGGTTATTATTAGTTAAAGTTGGGATGTTGAGTAGTTAAGTATTCGTTATTGGAATAGATTTATAGGCGCATTATATTTTGGAGGAGAATGTATTAGGCACTAAAGCTCAATATCTACTTTAAGTGGGAGGTGTGGACTTTTGATGTATTTAAATATTTGGTATGGGAATTGTTTGGGCTTGAATTAGTGATTGGGTTTCTAAAGTTCTTAGATTTTATTTAGGAGGCTGTTGGAAATATGCTTTAGATAGACTCTTGTAAGTATTGAGTTCTTACCCTTTGGTATGTTGTTACTCTTTCTGTCATTTGGAATACTTATGGTAGTAGTCGATCACTTGTACAATTGGTGGAGTGTTGGTTTTGGCTAAGGATGCATGATATCGAAGAATAATAATTGTGAGTGTGTAGGGATCTCGGAGAGTACAGGTCCCTGTTTTATTTTGGCTTGGAAGAAGTTGTCTTGGTAGATGTAGAGGTGGATTTGATATGATAGTATTGAATTCAAGAGAACTTAACCTTAGGCTTTTAATGAGATGATCGGAGTCTATAGCCGTAGCATGTTACTTAGCGAAGTGATGGTTGACAGTAATTGTTGTAATTATTTTTATGAATTTATTGAGGTCACATGAGAATTTACATTTTTGAGGATACACCTTCATTTGGAGATTGACGTCCAGTTGGGAGGATTATGAATATTGTTATTTAGCTTGAAGAGAAATTTTTAGATCACAAATGTGTGGTGTATAATAAGACTTGGAAGTTAGAGCTTAGGCATCAACGGTGGATATCATAAATCAAGTATGTGAGTTAATAAAACATTAGGATCCATGAGTGTTGTGCAATAGTTTTTGGTAGATTGAAGATTTGAGAAGTATGGCTTGCCTTGGGGTCTAATTGTGATGTGCTATTGAAGGAACTAGTCGTGCTAATACTAGCTTATAGGAGTAGAGGTAGGTGGGCGAGTTGCCAAGAAAGTTTCGGCAATGTTTTGGTGAAGTAAATGGTGGTTCGTAGTGCGTTTAGTCATCGCTAGATTATATGATATTCAGAATTTAGGTTATGAGCTTTTGAGTTTAAGTTGTCGGGAGAAGTTTATAGGCGCTCTTATTGGTTGGCTGGGTTGGATTCGAGTCTTTTAGAGTATGTTCCTTATCTTAGTTGAGACGGGTGTATTTTGGGGTGATGTTACTTGCTTTCAATTTGGGATACTGAGGTTGATTGATACTGGTTTTCTGTTAATGATCATGGATGTATTTTGTGGAATATTGATTTTGATTAAGACAACGGGAGTTAATCGAGGAATATGAGTGATAATAGTTTTGGGAAAGAGAATATTTTCTATCCATATGGTAAGAGTTTTCTGGTTAGTAGGTATAAAACCACCTTGTACTCGATGGTGTTATTTTTTATGAGGACATAAATTTTATGCATATGGTGAATTATCAGAGTGCGCAGCAGAAGCGTGATATTTTGGTTGTAATTAGGAGTTTAAGTTTTGTGCTGATTTTTGAGAAATTAGTGGTGACTTGAAATTTTGGGACGATATATTTTAATTGGAGATTAATCACCCAGTTGTATCAATTATGTTATTGATGGTTAACTTTGGAAGTGGCCTTTAGGTTATCAAAGGTATAATACAATGAAGGTTTGAAAGTTATAGCATAGAAATCGACTGAGGTTAGCATAGATTATTTTATGGAGTTATTAATCATTAGAATTTACTGGATGTTGTATTAAGGTTCTTGTGGAAAATGGAGATTTTGGATAAACATAGCCACCCTAGAAATATTGGGCGTGATGTGCCACTAGGGGGACTAATGCGAGTATGATGGAATCGCCAATAGGAGTAGACTTGGGAGAGCCTTTCTGATGCTTGTTTGGAAGTTGTTGATGATATGTTTTTCTCAAGCATGTTCTGAGTTGTATCTTGTATCCAGCTTTGGTGCTGATGTTTAGCCTTACAAATTTCGAGGACAAAATTTTCTTTTAAGGGGGAGAGATTGTGAGATCTCTAAATTACTAGTTATTTTATTTATTATTATTGGTTAATTTATTTCAATTTATTATTATTATTAGTTTTATTTTATTTTAGTTGTTGTGCATTTTATTTTAGATTTGTTTTCGGTTTGGACTTTAATTTTTGTAGTGTTTTATTTGTTTTAAATGGTTTATATGTTTACTAGTTTTGTGCCGTGGGTGTGTGAGTCTGGAGGGGCCCAGCCCGTGTGTGATATGAGTGACCCAACCCCTTGTGTTTTAATCTCAGCCCATGTGTGTGTGTGAGATGAGAGAAGCCGTGTGTAATAAATGTAGCCCAGCCTTATGATTTATTAAACCAGTCTTATGTTTTAATTCAACCCGTGTGTTTTATACAATCCAGCCCACGTGATGAACCAGCCTTGTAAACCCAGCCCCTTCTCTTTAGTTAGTTAAACGGTGAGTTTTGGAATTTAAAACCCTAGGTTTACATCTTTTCTCCCTTGCGCCGTGCACCATCTTCTTCTCCTTTCTTCTTCTTTGTTCTTCTTGTTTCTGGGTTTCTCATGCTCCAGCTGCTGTAAAATGCCGAAAACTTCCTCCAATCAAAGCACGGCAAGCACGCATCTTCTCCTCATCGGCCACCTCCTTCTTTTCTCCACCTCAAGCTTGCATGTTGCCTTTGTGTCGTTCGGCAATGGAGTCCTTAGTGCACGGTTAAGCCACTACTCCACATGTCCGCACCACCTCCATTTTTACCTCCACGGCTTACACTGCCGTTTTATTGTTCTCTGTCCGTGAGCCACACGATCCACTGCATGCGAACCGATAGCTTCATCTGCAAATATCCGAATTTCTCAGCCTATAAATAGAACCGAAATCCACAGCATCATGGCATTCCGAAATTTGTTCACCTTGAGTCTAAATGCTTAGTTTATAATTTTGTGAATATTGTTGGGAAATCCGAAAGTTTGAGTAGTGTTGTGTGTACTGTTTTGTCCATAAAAGCCGTGAGTTTCCCTTGGGTTTCTGTGAATTTTGGTGTTTGCCGTGAGTGCACTTTCACCCCTGAGTTCTTCCAGAATTTCCGTCTTTGATTGTGAGTATATTTCTAAAATACGACTCGCGAGGTTTATAGTAGCATTAATCTAAACTGTTGGTTTGAGATGGGCCTAGAGCCGTTGATGTGTTGGAAATAAAATTGTAGTTGATTGTGAAACTGTGATTTAAATGTATTATTGTAATTTTATATAAATGAATAATGTAATATGTCATCCAATATTTGTAATCATACATATTTATTGTCTTTAATAAATTGTGCTATGAAGTCACGCTGTCTGTTTGGAAATTGAGATTTAATCTGTGGGTGCGTGTGTAACGCGACCCCAAGCCGAGATGGGGGATTATCTCGGTGGAGCTTCTCTGGTCACTCGGGAGCGTAATAGACTGACGTGACTTCCTCTGAGTTGTCGCAGGGCGACGACGGGAACGGACGAGACGGTAACGCTCTCGTACCGATTCCGTGGCCTTTGCTGGCGGGGTTAGAGGATGCTTGGCCATGTACGCGCTGAACGCGGAACTGGGCATCGCTCGTTACGAAGTCTCATGCACGGACGTTACCCGTGGTGTGACGATGAGAGCCAGGGTGTGCATATGGTCCATAGAGGAGGCCGTAGTGTATGCTTATTAAAATAATGAATATATATATATGGGCCAAATGGGATTTTGGCGTGAGTGATTAAATGTGTATTTTTGAGAAAAGATGTGGAAATTGTTTCTTCATGTTTGACCGTATGTGGTCATGTTGATTATATTAATGTATCTTAATCTCTTGAGTGTTATTTTGGTTAAGTACTTGCTGAGATGTCATAATCTCACGTGGTGATTTACCCTGCGGTTCCGTCTTATGGTACCGTAGATTTTGACGCAGAGACTGATTATGAGCCTGAAGGACCGGCTCCGCCGGAGGCATGATTTGCTGTTATGTTATATTGAAAATATGAGTTTTGTTTACTCTATAATATCTTTTCCTGTAATTTATCTATCGGATGATTGTAATATTATTGTAAGGAATATTTTATGGTTTTGAACATTCTGGTACTTAATAAAGTATGACCTTTTTATTCCGCTGCGAGTATTATATTGTACACTCTTTAATTGTTGTACACACTCTGAGCACTCGTTCGTTGGGGTGCGTGATCCGTGTGATCATCATCCCGGTGTCACGAACTCCACTAAAATAACACGTGGGGGTCGAGGACGCCACAAGGACAAAGTGCATGTGAAGCCCAACCACCCTCAATATTACCACCACGAAGGTCCTCCCGAAGCATATGGCGAAGACATGTAGAACGTAAACCAGGTAAGGCTCCTGAAACACAAAATAAAAATCCTAACAAAAAACGTATAGCATAAGAAGATAGAAATACTCCTTTATTGTTGAAAGAGGGTAAAAAGAGGAAGTTGATGGGGGAGTTTAAAAGGAACCATACAATTAGTTCAGTGAGCATAAGTCAAGCCAGTGAAAATGGTGTTTTGATATCGGCAGAGGCTATTGAACAGCCTTGCCGAACCTCATGAATCTCATTAGTTGGAACTCCCGTGGGCTTGGAAACCCACGGGGAGTTAGAGCTCTTGCTGACTTAGTCAGAGAGGAAGCCNACGTCCAGTTGGGAGGATTATGAATATTGTTATTTAGCTTGAAGAGAAATTTTTAGATCACAAATGTGTGGTGTATAATAAGACTTGGAAGTTAGAGCTTAGGCATCAACGGTGGATATCATAAATCAAGTATGTGAGTTAATAAAACATTAGGATCCATGAGTGTTGTGCAATAGTTTTTGGTGGATTGAAGATTAGAGAAGTATGGCTTGCCTTGGGGTCTAATTGTGATGTGCTATTGAAGGAACTAGTCGTGCTAATACTAGCTTATAGGAGTAGAGGTAGGTGGGCGAGTTGCCAAGAAAGTTTCGGCAATGTTTTGGTGAAGTCAATGGTGGTTCGTAGTGCGTTTAGTCATCGCTAGATTAGATGATATTCAGAATTTAGGTTATGAGCTTTTGAGTTTAAGTTGTCGGGAGAAGTTTATAGGCGCTCTTATTGGTTGGCTGGGTTGGATTCGAGTCTTTTAGAGTATGTTCCTTATCTTAGATGAGACGGGTGTATTTTGGGGTGATGTTACTTGTTTTCAATTTGGGATACTGAGGTTGATTGATACTGGTTTTCTGTTAATGATCATGGATGTATTTTGTGGAATATTGATTTTGATTAAGACAACGGGAGTTAATCGAGGAATATGAGTGATAACTCATAGTTTTGGGAAAGAGAATATTTTCTATCCATATGGTAAGAGTTTTCTGGTTAGTAGGTATGAAACCACCTTGTACTCGATGGTGTTATTTTTATGAGGACATAAATTTTATGCATATGGTGAATTATCAGAGTGCGCAGCAGAAGCATGATATTTTGATTGTAATTAGGAGTTTAAGTTTTGTGCTGATTTTGAAGAAATAGTGGTGACTTGAAATTTTGAGACGATATTTGTAATTGGAGATTAATCACCCAGTTGTATCAATTATGTTATTGATGGTTAAACTTTGGAAGTGACCTTTAAGTTACCAAAGGTAGAATACAATGAAAGTTTGAAGGATACAACATAGGAGTCAATTGAGGTTAGAACATATTATTTTATGGAGTTATTAATCATTAGAATTTACTGGATGTTGTATTAAGGTTCTTGTGGAAAATGGAGATTTTGGATAAACATAGCCACCCTAGGAATACTGGGCGTGATGTGCCACTGGGAGATTAATGCGAGTATGATGGAATCGCCAATAGGAGTAGACTTGGAAGAGCATTACTCATGCTTGTTTGGAAGTTGTTAATGGTACGTTTTTCTCAAGCATGTTCTGAGTTGTATCTGGTATCCAGCTTTGGTGCTGATGTTTAGCCTTACAAATTTCGAGGACGAAATTTTTTTTTTTTTAAGGGGGGGAGATTGTGAGATCTCTAAAATTATTAATTATTTTATTATTATTATTAGTATTAGTTGTAAATTATTTTACTTGTTGTGTATTTTATTTTCGGTTTGGGCTTTGATTTGTAGTGTTTTATTTTATTAATGGGTTGTGTGTGTGTTTTTCGGGCCCAGCCCGTGTGTGTGTAAGAAATAATAAAACCCAGCCTTGTGATTTATTGTAGTCCAGCCCGTGTGATTAATTGTAGCCCAGCCTTATGTTTTATTCAACCCAGCTCCAGCCCATGTATTTCTTTAAAATCCGGCCCATGTAGCATCTGAAAACCCAGCCCTTCTCTTTAGTTAGTTAAACGGTGAGTTTGGAAATTAAAACCCTAAGAAATTCATCTCTTTCTCCTTGCGCCGTGCACCTTCTCCTTCTCCTTTCTTCTTCTCCTTTCTTCTTCTTTTTTCTTCTTCTTTCTTCTTTTCTTCTTCTGGTTCTTGCTTCCAGCTGCTACTGCCGACGCCGTTTCTTCCACCAATCAGCTTGGGCCACGCAAGATTGAACCACGGCGCCACCTCCACCTTTCCTCCACCTCATGGTTGCCCCGTGTCGTTCGGCATGGACTCCGAAACTTGCTGTCAAGCCGACTGAACTCCATAGCCACCTCCACCTTCCACCTCAAGCTTCCGGGTTGTACCCATGTCAATCGGATGAGCCTCCTTCAACTGCTGTCAGCCCACCATTTCAACACGTGAATTCACTGCATGCGAACCGATAGATTTATCTGCAAATATCCGAATCTCTCGGCCTATAAATAGGACCGAAATCCACAGCATCATTTCATTCCGAAATTTGTTCACCTTGAGTCTAAGTGCTTAGTTTATAATTCTGTGAATTTTGTTGGTGAGTCCGAAAAATTTGAGTGAGTGTTGTGTGTACTGTTTTGTCCATAAAAGCCGTGAGTTTTCCCTTGG
>QEOT01122494.1:0-29147 GCA_003123785.1 Pterocarya stenoptera | reverse complement strand
ATCCCTTTTCTTTGACTGTACACTCTTGGGGAAGTGGCTTTGGTGCTATCAAAATGAGAGAAGTCTTGTGGAGAGCTGTTGTAGGACACTAAATACGGATTCTCACGGGGTCGGTGGTGTTCTAATGACATTCCAAGTGCCTTACATTTTGAGATTATGGAACAATATAAGAAAAGGTTGGGAGAAGTTTTCTGAAAATACTAGATTTGAAGTGAGAGATGGTGTTAGTTATAGATTATGGCATGTTTTATTGTGTGGGGGCTAGGCCCTTAAGGAAGCTTTCCGGGATATATACTCTGTTGCTTGTGCTAGGGCTTTGTGGCAAATGTTTTGGAGTCATCTACTAATCTTCCTCTGTGGAAGGTAAGTTTCATTAGAGCGGTGCATGATTAGAAGGTTGATGCCTCTACTAGGTTTTTTAATCTGCCATGTTCCACTATCTAGTTTGGGAATAGGAGGTGAAGAGAAGGTTATTCGAGCTTGTACTAATAAAGGGGAGTACACTATTCGTTCTTTTTATAATGCTACCCATTTCCTTTCCTTTGAACAAGATATATAGCGGATTAAAGTGCCTGTCAAGAGCTTCATTTTTTGTTATTCGTTCTTTTTGAACAAGATATAACTTCTCTAGCAAAGATTCTCTGGTCAATCTGATGAACAAAACATATTGTTTTTATTTAGCAATGATCTGTAAAAAGAATGAGAAGTCTGGGGATCATTACGAAATAGTCACTGCTTTGTGGAGTGACTTTATCTGTTGGGGTTTGTTTGTCTTTGGTTGCTGCTTTGTGGAATGACTTTTTCTGTTGGATTGGCTTGTCTTGGTTTATGCCTCTTAACAGAATGGTGGATCTTTTTACTCTTGGAGAGAGGGTTAAGTGAAAGTCCATAAATTGTTCCTGTGTGGGAAACGGTTTCGACTTCCCTTATATGATGTATTTGGTGGAAGGAAAAATTTTATATATTACACTACTATCTCACTTTCATCCAACTATGTAAGATGTGGCATATTTATTACCATTAAATGATCTTTTATTGAATAATTCTTTATCATCCAATTGTGTTAAATGTGCCACATCTTATATATTGAGATAAAAGTGGGATGTAAGTGTGGTGTATAACATTACTCTTGGTAAAAAGAAAATACTAGAATATTTTGAAATGTGAATGAACTATGGAGGATCTCAAGAGCTTTTTTTTTTTTTTCAATACTACTGACAACTCCTATAGACATTAATGGGCGAAATTCACATGATTTTCTGGGATATTTTTCACTTTCTGCATAGGAATGTCTCTTATAAAAAAAAAAACATATACAACCTGTGTACTTGGAGGACTCATTTTGAACTTTTTAATGAAGTTTTTGTTATAAGTTAAAGTAAAAACTCTTCGAAATTTCGTAACATGTATTCCTGGTGATACATAGTTCATTATTCTTGTACGTCTTTTGAATAGACTTGCAAATGTTTTAAGCCGATTTCGAAGTATGCATAATCAACATGTACATGAAGTTCGCGTCTTTCAGTTTTAGTAGCATTTGCCGAGTAGGCGTTGCGTGTTACTAGAGCACTGCATAAACAATCAATCTGAAAGTGGTGGGACTTGCCTGTCTCTCCTCCCTTCTGTTCTTGGATGGGACTTTATCTACCCGGTTGGCCCATCCCAATACTCGTGACATTGCATTATTTTAGAACTCTGTGGATTGGTACTTACCGACCACCCCCCCCCCCCCCCCCCCAAAAAAAAAAAAAAAAAAAAGAAGGAAGAAAAAAGTGCCAGTGTTCTTTCTTATTTATTTCTAGGTCCAGTTAGATTTTAACAATGCTTTATGATATGTCAAGATTGGTTAGTGTTATGTGAGATTATAGGTATAGAATCAGTGCTGCTGAAACCTGAGAATAAAATTTTAGATTAGAGCTTCCAACTTCCTTGTTTTGCCATTTTGTCTTTCTGCTAAATTCTGCAGCAAAATACAATTCTCTTTTGAGTGATGATTTACTTCTATTTCGTTATCTGCCCTTCTGTGCTACATTTAATTGAATATCTAGTCAACACTTTCTCAATGTATATCATGCTCTTTCTTGCAAGTAAAATTGTAGGGAATTATATTGGATTTGTATCCCTACTTGGCCCTGTGCACGACTTATTATTTTTTTAAATAATCATATGTGATCCTAAGCGTCCGAGTGCAGTACATTCACAGGCTGATAGTGGGAAAACTCTATTAATGCAGGGAAATGATTCGAAGGAAAAGTAGCGGGCAAGACATGGGGTGAGTGCAGGCCTGGACGTGAGTGAAAGCACGCCTTCCGTGTATCGTTCAATACCTTATTGTTAATGCTTGTGAAATTGTTTGCATGTCTGTTTAATCAGTTTCAATTCGGCTTGCTCGGGATATATATTTATTTAGTCCTGCAAGGCATTGTGTGTTTTGATCCATAACTTACAATTGAATTGAAGTTATTCTTTTGTCTTCTACTCTTACCTTGCAATTACCCTGTGCTGTGTAATTTTGGTTGAGCAAACAGCTTCTTGATGAAATCTGTGAGCAAAATAACACCGGTTTCTGTAAAGTATTGCCATGACACTTTCATTTGAAACATATCCAATTGTTACAATGTTAGTTTTTCATGACTGGAAAATTTGGAATCCAAAGACACTTGGAAAATAGTATTCTTAGATCCTCCTTTCGTTGTTTCATTTCAAGCCAATTTGTTTCTACAAAGTATCTGTATTTGCTGCATGCATGTAAATCATACAGAATCATTATAGTGAACAGCTCTTGACTCTGATCTGCATGTCGACAATGATCCTTTATTTAAAGCAACAATAACGAACCTATTTGGTAAAAAGCTTTAACATTTAATTTAAATTAAGACTCGCTGGCAGGCAATTAAAGTAAATGCATGCGTATAACCCACTTTAGGATGCTTACAACTTTAAACGATACGTACGTTTGTCCTGCATGCCATGCATGGGTTTGATATCTTGCATTCTGAGTGGGAGTTACATCATCTGCAAGTGCAAGGGCAAGTTCGGATTATAGGGGCCAGTGTCTTCCTAACATGTAATATTGGCCGTCACAAATAGGGAAGATATGGCATGCAAGCTCGTTCTTGTACACAAAATCCTTTCTGTAGGTTTCCGCCCAAATGGTGCGGTGCAAACGGATGATTTGGGGTATAAGATAAATTAGCGTGGATGGGACCATGTTTTTTTTTAAAAAAAAAAAATCATAATTGAACTGGGGTCCACGTTAATTAATTAACACGTATAAAACAGGAAAATTGCGTCAAAACCAAGCAAACATAACCCCTTTGCCTTTTTAGGTGATATCTTTCTTCCAGCATTTCATCAAAATCAAGTTGCTGATCTGCAGAATATGAGAGGTAAGTATGCATTTTATTTTGAGTTAATATGAAGATGAAACTTGGTTGGAACAGAAATCTTCTCAAATCATTTGATGGAATTGGATGGTTTAATTTTAGTGAAGAATAAACATATTATATGAATTTACAATATTTAATGTTACTTTGAGAAAAAAAAGGAGGTCTGCCACAGATTATACAGCCCTGCACACGCCGAATTATAATTCTGCCACAGAAAAATCAGAACCAAAAATTTCGGCTATTTAAATCATTGAGCTCCCTTCCCATCTTGAAGTTTGTAAGAGGGCTTAAAAGTGAGAGAAGCACACACTTGAAATATCTGAAAAACATCTAGGAGCAGGCAGGGGGAAAGCAATCATCAGGGATCTGGCAAAAATGGTGTGCATATTTCCCGAACTTGATTGCAAATGCTTTGTTTTTACCAAAAAAGAAAGAAAAGAAAGGGAGGAAAAGAAAGGGACAAAACGCTTTTGCTGTTATATTATATTTCCACTAGTTTATATCCTCGCTATCACAGCCATTGCCGGCATATGGAAAGACCTGTGGGGTCTTTTACACCATTTGTTTATTTCTCACCTGATTCCATTTGTCCATATATTATGGGAATAAAGCCTAAAAAGGTGGTGTCATATTTTCAATTATAATAAGAACTGCGTTTTACCTATTCCCCGCTTGCATATCAACATAAACAAATAGATTTAAAACAACTGGAAATCGGGGGAAAATCAGGGTCAAGACTACTCCAGAGTCAATAGGGTATCGCCAGAAACTGGAAAGAACTGTTTCATGAAGTGCATGCATTGTATGCTTGAGCAGTTGAGTTTGAGTCCAAGCTTCATTCACGTGGATTTAGAGCGATGCAAAGCTAACAAACCTCGTGTAGAAACGAGCAAAAAGGCACAAGCAGGACCAGCTTATTAAACGATAAAAAGAATAACTAAATAAATGAAAAATTCTAAGTAAAAAAAATAAAGCTAAAAACCTGGAAACAGCGTTACTCCATCACTGTCAACTATAAGGCCATTAGCTAGACACAGGGGGATGGAAAAAATTGCGGAAAACCGAACAATTATATAATATTAACTCGTTGGGATTATTTAGCTACTATGTTCACATAAGCAATAACTGTAAATGGGCCAGAATAGTTAGGAAAGATTCAAATACCTAAAAGAGCCAGTTATATTAGAGTAATTATGTTGGAATTGAATGCGTTCCAGTTATATCAGAGTAAAACAATCAAAATAATATTAAGAAAATATAAAATAAAATTATTGCCCACCACCCTATCCAAATCTCCCTCTCTCTACTAGTTGCTTCTGGAACTAATTCGAAGTTCTTGTGCATGGCTCGTGGCCGTTGCTTAAAATCCATTTCTGAAATTAATTAGAACTCTTATTGCACAGTTGTTGCTATTATTGAGGAGTATCGAGCTAGGCTGGAAAATATCAAAAGGCTGGCTTTTAAAATCCTCTAATAATTGTTCTGTTTGTTGTTGAAGATACATTCAGGACTTCAAAACCCTCTCTCGTAGTTGTATATTTGCTGAGTTCATCTTGCCAACCAAAAATAACAATAATAACTCTGGTTTCATCAGGCGAGATAGCCAATGCCAAAAAAGCTATTTAATAACCAGCAATGCTGCTGTTCTTCGTTCTAAACCTCATCATATCTATGATATATTTCAAATTATAGCTTATTTTGTTGACCACTTGAATAACTACTTAAATGTCGCACAACAAATGTGATTAAAGAAGACAAAATTTAAATTGAAGAATGATTTTACACATTCAAACATCATTACCCAAAAATATTTTTTTCGAAAATATGGTATGTGAGAATTAAAATGCTATTGAAAACCCACCTCATAATGAATGCTGTTGAATGAACCGTCGGATATAACGTCTCAATTAGTTAAGAACGTCATAAGAAAAAAAATAAAAAAGATGAGACAAAAGCTGCCCACCCTGCACTTATACTGCTGTGTAAGTAAATCAAAACCATCAGTTTGAGTTTGGAGAGAATTCATGAGTTTTGATACATTTTAAATTTTTTTATGGATATGATGAGTCCAATATCAAGTGTATTGACACGCCGACTCATAAATAGCAAAGCTCGCCACCTATAAAGTTTCCCCACCAGCAATTACATCACAAGGTAGTGTCGGTTTCGTCAAAGCATGCAACTCCTACTTTTACTTGGTAAAGTTCTATTGGGGTCCATCTCACACCATAATCAGGAAACGATTGAACTAAAAACTTGCTGATTTTGTTAAGGATGACATGCAATTTTATGCATATACAAGACATACAAGCTTTATGACTTCACACCCAAAAAGACGATTTTTACAGATAACTCTTAAGAAAACCAAAAACACAATAACCATTCGATGTCTAATTGTCAGCATTGTTAATATGGAATAGAAATACACGACCATCAATCCTTTTATGACAACAAACACCAAACTGAATCCTCCTTTACCTCACCACACAAGACCTGATTACTCTCCCAACTCTACACTAAGTTGATCTAGTCAAATTAACTCCTCCATTAGCAATTATCATTGAAAAGGAACCAGAGAAGCACATATGCATTTTACCACTGCTGCTACGAGTGACTTAACACAGATCATTTGAAGCAAAAGGATAGTACATTTCTGTATAAGATAAACATACCACATTCGAGCCTACTATATTCACATATAGAGACAGTTAAAAGAAAGTAAATGACTACAAACTGAAAGATCTTACAACATCATTCTAGTTGCACGTGTGCAGTCTAAAAAGCATATGCCTTAGGCCCTTTGACTTAAAACAACCAGCAGATGAATTACCATCAATTCAGGCATGGCAGTAGAGAGACTAGCATTGCATGCATGTGTTTCTGTGCAAGTCCAAAGCATGATTTGGCTTGGCACCCAACTTGAGATCCTCCCTCACAAAGCAAAATTGAGTCTTCTAATTCTCTGATTTCCAAAATTATGTAGATTCCATTTTCACCTCTTGAAGGATAGCGCTTTCCCTGGAAAACCCCAATCCAAAGTAAGAGAAGCACACAAAACACATAAGAATGATTCGTGTAGTGTACAAATGTTGATTCACTATTTACAACTATAAAAATAAGAAAGATATAAGAAACATAAATTCAAAACAGAAAACAATGCACGGAAACTGAAGCAAATTTACTCCAGCAAAGCGCCCCCCCCCCAAAAAAAAAAAAAAAAAAGACAAAAGGAATGCGTATAGCCACCATGTTAATAATGGCTTACGTCAAATTGGGTTGGAGTTTGCGATTTTTTCTTCCGCACTACGTCGTCAAAACATGAGGTGAAAGGGATTCAATAATCAATCAGTTTTCTTTCTACAAGGTCACAATTAATTAATCGACACGTTTTATGATACCTTTCATTTTATCACATCCAATACAATTCTGTTTTTTTGATTCTCCATCTCATATAAACAATCAAGCACCTCGCTTACTTGAATCATTGAGTTCTCCATCTAATCACACCACACTAGAAGCTTAACAAAATTAGAGTGCCCAAACCTTAGGAATCCTCAATTGTTAAATTATGCATAACATTGACAACAAGACAGTATTCAAAGCCAAAACATAAACTCTGATTGTTTCCTACAGAATGCCTTCTGGTGGGTAAGGTAAAACTTCTCTTCTGATCGTTCAAACCCAATTCACACTACACGAAACCAAACAATATGACTTAATTTCCTCCAAAAAGAAACCCAATTCTGTCCACTATTACTAAATATATGCAACATTTACCTCAGATCCCATTGTTCTCAATCAGAAGGAGTTCATCTCAAGGCAGTAAGTCCGCCGCTTCACCAGCATCTCTGCCGCAGTCCCGTACGGCTCCTCAAAAGCCATCGAAACCCATGACACATCCGACACTTCCTTCCTCGCCATTGCCACCGCCGACTGCTCGCTGGGCCGAATCGCCACCAGCGTCGCCCCCTTCAAAACCATTCCACCGGGCAGTTCCAAGTGCGGCGCGTACCAAAGCCGCATGTTAAGCGCAGGCACTTGCGTCCTCTTTGCTGCCGACGAGGCCGACAGGGGCTTCACCCTCAGCTCCTCGAGCTGGTCCCTGTTCATACACAACACGCCCTGTCCATCCGCATCGGTCAGCACCAGATTATCCAGAGTTTTGTGCTCCGAAATGATCGGCTGCAGCAAAAAATGCCTCGCCGAGGCCGCGATCAGCGAGCTGATAGTCCAAACGACTCGCAGTTTGAGGCCCCCATTCGTGTAGAACGACTCGGGTATGCTTCCGTTATCGTCCCCTCCTCCTCCATTGTTAGTGGCACAAAACCCATCTGCACCATTGTCGTTCGCACTCTTGGTGGAGTAGACCACCGAAGACGCGCCGAGAATGACGCAGTTGTCGAGAGTGGAACCGAAATCGGCCCTCCACTTCAACAAAACGCCGTCATCGATGCCCAATTCTCCAGCGGGAAGCTCGATGCGAAGGAACCGAACCTCGTTGAAGTTCTTGAGGACCTGGGTCGGAGAGTGGTGGGTCACGCCGACTTGGTCGACTTCGCCGTCCTCAGCGAGGAAAAGGGAGGAAGAAGAAGAAGAACCAGAAGAAGACGGTCTCTTGGGGCCGCCTAGGAATTGGGTCAAGAACTGGTAGGGTTTGACGATCGTTCCCAAGAAGACGAAGCGGAAGAGATTGGAAAAAGGGTTGCGGGATTTGTCGGAGGAGGAAGGAGAGGAAGAAGAGGAGGAAGGGGAGGAATCGTCGTCGGAGATGACGCAGTCGACACGGACGACGACGTTTTCGACCTGGGGGACGAGGGAGTGAAAGCGACGCGAGACGACGCAGCAGCGGCCGAGAGCCTTCACGTCTCCGATCTTGTTGAATACGAGGAGGAGGAGGGAGTCGGGTAATCGGTCGAAATGGTCGATGAGCAGGTCTTCTGGTGAAACAGAGGAGAACGGAGACATGGTAGATGCTGTGAACTTTGGGTTCGGATCTATCTGATTAGAAAGAAGGAGAGGAAGAGAAAAAGGGTTAATTAGAAGATGAGGTGGGGGTGTGCGGAAAATGGGTCAGGGTAGATCTGGGTGAGGATAGAGCATGGGTTTGATTTGAAATTGAGATTTGAGAGAGGTGAGGACAGCGAGAAAGACGCACAGAGAGAGATAGGAATATAAAGCAATAAAATCCAAACCTTTAAAATCGGAGAGAGATTGGAGGGGTGAAGATGGAGGAGGAGCAAGAAACAGAGGAACGAACCTCGGAGCAAAGAAGAAGACGAGAGGGTTGTCGAAAGGAGAGGCGCTGCGTATTGTGAGAGAGAGAGAGAGAGAGAGAGAGCGATAGGACCTTATTGGCGTTAAAGGTATGTGTACGTATGTGTCATGTGTGTGCGCGCTGTCTGTGTAGAGAGTTTTTTGTTGGCTTTCTTGCTCGAGTTAAACTATTCATCAGTCACACATAACACACTCCTATATAATAGGTATTTTTTTTTTAAACAAAATGGATATTTTAGAGTATTATTGTGTATAAGCCTATACATTATATATTAAATTATATTTTATTTTTTTATTTTTTTTTAATTTTTTTTTTAATTTTAATCTTTTTAAAATATTTATATTTTTTTATTCATCATCTATATAATACATATTTAATAAGAGAAACAAATAAAAAAATAAAAAAAATTATAGTATGTGGTGTGTAGGCTTATGCATAAATTTTTTCTTTTGTTACATGTGAAAAGTTTGGTGTGAGATGTGTGTGTTGGGCAACCGACAGATGCAAAGAATTTTTCTTCTTGCTCTCGGCTCCTTTGTCTTTTCTCGGTTCTTTTTATATTTAATTAGTAAATATTATATTTATAAAATATATTTATATAGAATAATTTTATAAATTAAAATTTATCATTTAAATAATACAAATACATATTATGAAATTGGATACCTCATTTTTTCCTTTTTATATATATAAAAAAAAAAAAAAGTCATGATAATTTTTGGCCCGTTTGCTTATCGTGGAATTGCATCCCCTTTTTTTTTGGTTTTATTGAGCAACCTGTGTTATAGTTACATGATTGTTATAATATGTTAAAAGAGAAATGCTTTATGTCTCGAAGATGTGTCCCGAATGAGATTTTATTTATTTATTTAGTGATTAAGAAAGTGTTTTTAAATAGTATTGTAAATTATTTATTTTTTTTAAAAATATTTATAATGATTAAAAATATACATAAAAATAAAATAAAATAAAAAGTTGAAATGTATTATTCGGGACACACATTCGGGCTACTTCTTCGGTAGCCGTAGCAGCACTCATGTTAAAGATGATGTTAGAATAATAACTATAAAAAGGGATAATATTCCAGGCATTTCCCATTTTTATTTTTAAATTATCTAAAATTATAATATAAAACGGTCATTATTTATTATTAGGCGATATTACCCAAAATGTAGAAATTATATTAGAAGTCCAAATCACACTTGGGGCATGCTAAGATCTCATTCAGTCCTAAATATGGAGGATTCAAGTTTTTCCTTTAAAGTTAAAAAAAGAAAAGAAAATATCAGGTTTTCCTTTAATCTCTAAGATCGCGATTGGCTTTATACGAGACATTAGATTATAAAATTATTTTTATTATAAAATAGATCTAATACATCACATATAATCACATTAATTTATAATTTTATTTTTGTGAATTTATTTTATAACCGAAGCACTTATCCAATGTGGTTTCACAATTTTGGGATCAAACGGTTCCATCAAATTCTTCCCATCTATNTTTTTTTTTTTTTTTGTGGGTGGTTGGAAGTAGGGGTGTCAAATTGTATTAACGGGTCGTGTTCGTGTTGTGTCAAGACATGTATATTATACTATATAGGTCAACCATAACCCGATCCGTTAAGCTTATTGTGTCAAAATCTCAAACCCTAACATGACCCGTTAACATAACGAGTCGTGTTGTGTCAACCTATTTTGACCCATTTCTGTTGAATAGATCTGAAATTAACCCGTTTGACCGAGTTAAATTTAGCATAATTTTATATAAAAGTTAAAATCACAATATCTATAAAAAAAATATAAAACTAACTACAAGTTCAAAATTACAATCCAAACAATAAAAATATCGAAATTAAAATCTAAATAATTTTATTTTTAGATATAAGGGTATAATTGTAACTTTAACTTTCTTAACAGGTCATAACGGGTTAACCCGTTATCAACCCCGTTAAGCAATCATGTCTTAACGGGTCAATCTGTTTTGACCTGAACTCGTTAAGGTTAAACTTTAATCTGCTTTTATCGTGTCCTGTTCATGTTGGATTAACAGGTCGTATCACATATTACCACCCCTAGTTGGAAATATGGGAATTAATATTAATAAAGTCAAGCCATCGATGAAATTTATAAATACAGCAAGGAGGAACTCATCGATCGATCGATCAATCATGTTTCTCTTGTTCACCAGAGAAAATTGCACAAAAGGTGTATATATATATATATATATAAATCCTCTAATTGGGTCCACATTATTCTTTAAATCAAATTAATGGATATATGTGTTATTATATGTAATATTATTAATAGAGTCAACATCAGTACTTAATTAATTAATTAATTTCTCAACCCATTTAAAAAAAAAAAAAACATGCTTAGTTTATAATGAGCTGGTTTTGGGTAATATATATATAATATTCACGAAATCCATCCCATTACAACCTGTTAATAATAATTCTTCAGCGATATAAACTAGTTTATGGGTTGGTCATGTAACTCTCTTAAAGAATATATTAATGATGGAAAATAGAATTAATCGAGTTAATCGCCATTAATTAGATGAATGAGTTGATGATATTGGTGTATGCATGGCTGGAATTCTTTGGATTTATATAGAGATGGATGCATGATGATCGATAGAATAATTAGTTGGTGATTAGTCGTGCATTTTAATACAAATATTGATAGATCTAACGGAATAAGATCCAATTATTTTGCATCTTTAAATGCCGGGATTATTTTATTTTCTTTAAATGACCATCATCTTTTCCCATGTATTGAAATATTTCTCAGCATATATAATTTCTTTTAGAGAAATTCTTTAAACATAACGAGATTTTATAAAAAAAAATAAATAATAAATTCACAAACTGACATGATATGATGTCGTATTATGTTAGATTGTAAAATTATTTTTATTATAATTAAAGTAGATCTAGTTTATCATATGAAACTATGTCAGTTTCTGAATTTATTTTTGTAAGATTGTTTTGTGGCTGTAACACTTCTCTTTCTTAATCATTACTTCCTTATCCTATTCTTCCCACACGAACCCTTAAAAAATATACAAACTCATGTATTCCTTCTGGGTATAGATCGTATCATAAGTCATGTGCAATTCTGCAGAGATAAATTAGATAATGCTCTAAACCACCAATTATTTGGAATATATAGAAAACACCCGCACGTTGTGGCCATGTGTAATGGGGTTGCAACGTACATGCAACATATATATGATTAAGGAGTTCACAAATTTTCATGCAAAGGAAGGGAACACAACTACGATATTTCCGTGATGCCCGTACGTACTGACATGATGGTACAGATCACAAAAATAAGCTAATTAAATTTTAATTACCACATTAATCATGTACTAAAAAAAAATATTAATTTTGGGCATACGTACGTACTCAACTCGATCGATCGTGAACCAGCACTGGACTGCATGCAATCACATGGACAATATTGATCACTATATAGCTAGCTTTCTTCCAAGGAAAATTAAAGTACTTTTATTTGCAAGTAAATAATTATAGTAAGAAAAGTGCTATTGTCTTGCAAAGATTCACAAAAATAAATTTATAAACTCATGGGTTTTATATAACTGTATAGATTATAATATAAAGTATAATATCAAACTATGTTAATTTGTAAATTTATTTTTATTTGTTTTTATTTTTTTATTTTATGGCTAAAACTCTTAAAGCCCCGTTTGTTTACATAAAACCACGATCTCATCTCATCTCATCTGAATTGTGTATCCAAGCGATAAAGATAATGGAAGCATCCGCATAATTATCCTGTTTCCACAAACTTACTAGTGGGAGGCTCAGGGTTTAATAAAGTTCTTGCATGCATCCTGCATTTATGTTCTTCCAATATAAACTTCCGGACTACCTTAATATATACTGTTGGTACGTACATAGTGTCTTTGATCTGCTGGCTCATTTGTTTCTGCAACATTCCATTTCTCATTTATCGATCCCCAGGAAGCAGGGTCAATTTTCCATTTTCATCTACCTATATATGATAATTCTTTTTTGGATATATAGAATTATAATATGCTTGTTATTTATATTAATGTTTCCCCATAAACAGCTGCATGCAGTGGAATGTAGGGTATGGAACCAGATCTCTTCGTATCACACTCTCAAATTGTCATGCATGAGGAACCTAAATAAAAGCTTGAAAGCTGCTTTTGAACTTCTTAATTAAAGGAGAATCAAAATGTGAATATATATATATATATATATATATCCCCATACCAATTGGAAGAGATAGAATCCAATCACAGGAGAAAAATTGGCTCTTTCAGACCCCATATAATATATATACATATATATATATATGTATGTATGTATGCATATTCCCTACCACAACTTGATCAGTACTACTACTCCTCTAGAGACAGTACTGCATATCATGATTGGATAAGGAGATCATCTAAGGGATCAGCCTCAGCCACGATACAGTTGAGCCATAAATGTGGGATGAATGAGTGGGTGCTAGGGCGAAAGGACAAATTTTGAAACATCTTGCGAGAAGTAACAAGCAATTAATAAATAGGAAAATGATACCCAATCCCTTCAATGTTACTGTTCAAAATTACTGTTTAGATATTTTAATTTTTTTTTTTTTTTACGTAATCATTAAAAGTGACTATTAGTAATTTTTTTTTTAATGATTAAGAATGTTAAAAATATGTTTAAAAAATTTAAATATACTAGAGGGCCCGTCCAACGGTTTTGGCACTAGAGCATTGTCCTTCATAAATAAGGTGTGTTGGCATCCAATTGTGCTGTATATATATATGAGTAATGTTATATACAGTCGTGGAGTACGCAAGTGCCGTGTAGTTATTTTGAAAAAGAGTGAGGTTTTCTATTAAAAGATTAATTTTCATTTCATATGAATCCCATATTTATTTATTTTTTTTAAAATGATTGCACGGCGCTTGCATACTAATCACGACTACAACTATATTTTTCTATACCTATATATGATTGTAAAGTACCCATGTCCCTTTGGCTAATATATATGGTCATAGCTAGCTAGCTAGGGTTTGTAGCATGGTCCCTTTTCTTTTTGGAAAGGAACGCGGGGTATACATGGAATGCCCTGTGATTTTCCGGACAACAGCATGCATGGTTATTGACATGAATTGGGTAAAGTGGCACCCACTTTTGTAGTTATTGATGGCTATAATGAATAATTAGGAGGTGAATATATGAGACTACTTTGTGGTGGCTGACAACTTCATTTTACAACAATTAAGCAAGCATGCAGCCGATTCATAGGGCGGCCGGTGACATGCATATTAATGCAAGCTAGCTAGCTTTTCTAACCTATCCATGCATGCATAAGCTAGCTACTTCAAGTTCCGGCCACCACATTATAATCAACTTCATTTCATCTGATGATCCTCCATCGACCAATTAGGAACATGCATGCACCAATTTTTTATTTTTTTGACAAATTAAATGCCAAACAATGTATACTTCTATAAAATCATAATGATTGATGAACAATGCATGCCTTTCGATATAATTAATCAAATTAAATTGGAAGGTCATAGCATTCATGTCCTACTAGTACCATTGTGTATATATATATATATATGGTATATATGAGTTATTCTACTTGCAAGTCAGCATGGAAGATACATGCTCCACACTGCTAATTAATATGGTAGTATTTGATTTATAAGACAAATTTAAAATTAGAATTTTAATTATTTGTATAATGTAGTTTTTCAATATAAAACAGAAAGCTGCACAATGAAAAAAAGAAAAAAAAGAAAAGAAAAAAGGAATGGTGCATAGGGATAAGAAAGTTAAGAAAACTAGAGGCATATGGTCCTAAAAGGGACTAGTACTAGGACTAGTGGTCCTCTCTTCTTAACTCCCAGCATTTAAGGTCCCAATTTTATTGATCAATGCATACATATATAACTCATGATCATAAATTGCATGCACTACTTAGTTATAAAATTTAATTAAACAACTTAAAAATGGTATTGCTGCATGTGTGTGACATTACTTAAGGTCACAATTAATTACTAACTAATTAACTACATGATGATCAATCCATTAATACCATTTTAATTTCTATCAAGATGTATGTTAATTTCCCGTCGACTTAATAGCCATGTAGTACTTAAGTATCTGTATTTTTTTTTATCCTTCAATCTTTTTCTTTTTTTTATTTCTTTTTGAGGTGGGCGGGAGGTGTGAATCACTACTTGTTCCAAAAACTTCAAACTGATGGAAAGATGTAGCTAGATTTTATTATTTGTATTATATTTTTAACACTCTTCCTCATGTGTGGGTCAGTCTCTTCTTCAATTAGTAGGCCCAACACTTGAAATATTTAATTAAATGGATAGAGTGTAGAGCCAGGTTTTGAACTCAGTACTCTATTCTAATATCATGTGAAATCACCACTTGTCCAAAAAAATTAAGTTGATGGGAAGATGCAAATTTTATTATTTATTTTTATATCTTAACGGGGAACATGAATTGAAGCTTCCTAAAGAATAGGATTCAAATGAAAACTGAGTATTGCCTGCTAATTATTTGTGGTACCAAAAACTGATATTGACAGGCTACAGCTTGTATATATATACAATATTTGTGATGGCTTGATATATAATTAAAACAGCCATCGAAAGAAATAATAAGTAACACATCTATCATTGCCATAATTTCCTCATGAACAAGTTCTACCAACAAAGATCCACTCTCAATATATGATAGATAGATAGGAGTACGTTGCACCTAATGCATTTGAGGAGTCATAGGTTCACGAGAAAATCTCACAGAACGAAAGTTAAGCTTACAAATTAATGTGACTTGTTGTAATATATTAGATTGTAAAATTCTTTTTATTGTAAAGTCGATGATCTAATATGTCACAACAAACCATATCAGTTTATGAATTTAATTTTGTGACATTTCTTTGTACCGAAAGTTGCTAACGGAAAGTCATTATCTCTTAGGTTTTTAAATAATATAGATCACAATGTTGCAAAATCGGCCTTTTCAATCTTGTCACCTTAAGTAAAATTAAGGACAAGAATGCGATCCAACTACTAGTTATTATGAAATAATCTCCTTGAAAACACAATTTTATTACATAACCAATTAGTTGGAGCCACCAAACTTATTATACTTTTGACTCCTCAGGTCAGATTAGTGAGTTTAATTTAATTGAAAGACAAGCCATAAACATACTATTATTGTGGTAATATGGTAAGCTTTTACGTTAACATGAGTGTTTTTGGTGCAGTAATAAATATACTTGCAAAATACTCTCTTTCCCTTAATAATGGAAGAGCTTCTTGATCGACTAACTTGTGAGATTTTGGTATATATATATGCATGCAACAATATGCCTTTTTGTCTCATATATACATGACCACAATAATCTTTATATAGGCAGATCAAACATTTTTAGGTCGGTCTAATGTTTGTTGTGAAGAAATTTATGGGCATAACTCATTTCATAAAATCGGTTTTATAAGAGAGGATTGCTCATTCTTTATAAACATGTTCAAGACCTTGTCCATAAGCAATGTGAGATTATTTCTCAACAACCTCCTTCATGTGCAAACTAGTATTTTTCCTGGTCCTTGTCATGGGGTAAGTAGTGTGTGCCTCCATTTATCCTATAACAGGCTCTGATACATGAAGAAATTCATGCCCTAACTCATCGCATAAAACCGGCTCTACAAGAGATGATTGTTCATTCCTTATAAACATACCCAAGACCTTGTCCACATGCAATGTAGAATTATTCCTCAACATGTTGAAGATAATAAGAAAATAAAAAACAAGAGCAAAGCCTTCTCCAGAAAATAGTTGCATTACATATATAATATATACATCCAAGTTTTATAGACAATGTCTCATTTTAATAAGCTCCTAATTAAAGAATGACCTTTCCATGATTCCCTCTTTCTTAAACTTCAATATAAAGAATGACCTTTCCATACCCACAAAAGCTTTTGTATTGTGTCTACACCATGTCTCCTTTAACAAAGCACAAGAAAAACAGCATGCATGAGATCAAATGTACGAGAAGAAAAAACAAGGAAGCTGTCGTAGAATTCCATATCTAAATATTGATTAATTACTGGCCGGCACCTTAGTTTCTTCTTTAAAGAAAAGGGAAAATATATGATGAAGAAGAAGAAACTCTAAGAGGAAGATGTCGATTAAAATATACCCTAGAAAGAAATGGTATTCATGTACTGTGTGTGATAATCATTGAAAAGGCTCCTGCGAAGGTGAGTTTGCACTTTGCACCCACGAGCTTAACAACTCATCACAGGCACACAATTAGAGTCCACAATCAAGATTATAAAAACACTTTCCGAACATTACATGTTCTTCCTAACATGGTTAGGGTTTCAATTAATCAGCGCACCACATGCCTGCCTTGCTCGAGTTTGTACAAGATCAATTATCATGTTCTAAACTTCTCATATCTTAACCCATCTCAAACCGAAGATGTACACACAGAGTGGAGGGCATCCAATTTTTTTTTTTTTTTGTTGTTAACAAAAAGCAGTGATGAAAAGAAAACCTTGTCATTTACACATGCACTCATAAATGTATGCGGATCCAATGTACAAAACATGGATCGATCTCTGCAAGATAGATGTCTTAATATTACTTTAAAAAAATATTTAATATGCTAGAAATTGGGGAAAGTTCTGAAAATCCATATGAAAGATGATAAGACACGAATTTCTGCAAGTTATTGGCTTTGAAAGTAGAGTAATATGTTGTTCAGATATCTTTATCTGGAGAACCATATGAGTTTCGCCCACAACGATCACATATGTTAGAACTAGTTGGGGAGACATGCTCTGGCTTTGCTCTCTGCATCTTTGGTAGATCAATTTCAAGAACATCATGCAGCGCCTTTGAGCCTTCTTGGAGTTCATCTAAACTGAGAATTGCAAATAATGCAAGTCAAACAATTTTAAAAATACCGATACTCATTCTAACGTAATTTCTATTTGCTGTATGGAACCCAAAAGTCCCCCACCTACCAACCTTGTCTTCCCAGTCACTAATATGTCAAAAATGTGAAAGAAAAGCAGAAATCCTTTAAATAAAATATAAATCTTAGGAGTTTCAACCACATAAATGTTGAATATGCACCGGGCATTCTTCCTTACCTCATTGAGAGTGGGGGAGTTAAACGGACAATAGTATCATGGGTGGGCTTAGCAAGAATTCCTCTCTCTTTCAACTTGAGGCAGATATCATATGCAGAAATAGGGAAGAGACTCTTGCTGTTGAGCACCACAGCATTGAACAAACCTCTTCCTCGAACTTCTTTTATGTAGTTTGGGAATTGCTGCTGAATCTTGAGCAGCTGGTGCCTTAGCTCCTCTCCCAGCTGGGAAGATCTATAGAATCAAATAGTATAAAAATTAAAGACACTATTACCATCAAATGAGGATAAAATCAAAGAAGGAAGATAAGAAATATAACATGAAGCTGGGAAGTAAGCAAGGCTGTGTATCAAAACCTAAATTTATGCTACTGACAAAAATGAACTTTGTAATCCTATTGAGTTGAAAGGATATACAGCTCTTCCAAAGCCCTATGCTTTAGTTTTAAAAAGGAAAATCTCAATGCAAAGTTGTCGGTGAAATACACAATAATAGAAACAGTAATAAATAAATATTATTAAAAAAATACTAACAAAAGTGAAATCAAGCATTATTTTCCATACTTTAATATTGGTGGAATGCATTGAACATGTGATTTCAAGCTGAAAACTCACTGTTGCTAGGGACTAGGGATGGCAATGGGGTGGGCTATCCAGAGGCCCTGCCCTAATGGGACTTGTTCAGGAAGCCTTTAACGGGTAAGCAGGAGTTGGGTTTTGAATAACACAAGCCATGGCAGTTTGACTGGGTTTAAGTTTTGAAACCAACGTGGTCCACATACCCTTTCTATACGGTTTTTGTCAAAACACGGGGAAACCAAGAGAAACCTAGAACTTTTGATATAAAAGAATTAGCATTTATTATATGCGGTAACAGTTTTTAACTGTTACTTTTGGCAATTAATCTTTTGCACTAGCACTTTAGTCATAGAATATGCCAATTTTCTCCTCCATGCTAATTATGTATGTTAACTATACATCTCATCATTGGAAGATGTCATACCCATAATTTAAATTTTGAATAAATAAATAGTTGTGAAATATAATATTTAAATGATGTCTCATCTTTAAATTATCACAGGCAGCGTGTCCTGTATGCCTTGCCTCGTGCTACAGATGAGTTTGGGATGACTATTCCTTTACTGGGGAGAGTTGCTGGGAGGAGAAATCCATTCCAGATCTGCCCCAGCAATTGCTATGCCAAATAGGAACGTTTCCAAATGCAGGCAAGTCTTTAATTCTTTCAGTAAACTAGAAATGAAGGTTAGTCAGATACTTCAAAATTACAAATTTCAGGATATATATATTTATATAAAACACCATTATGCATCACACTGCAACCTTAGCATAAACAGAAATTGACAGTCAAATAATTTCTCATACATACAGAATAAGGTCTTGATTATTACGGTGATTAATTTTTTCTTCCAATATTGATACCGTCTGAGTATCCTGATAATTTCAATCACAAAAGAAAAAACATTCTGTCATGAAGTCATGACTTAGCTGTTCTTATCGAACTTCTTTTCTATCATATTGATGATGCAACAATAAGCAATGGAATTGATACCTCTCAGCAAGCTGCTCATCTTTGATCACTTCTAGTGAGGCAATAGCAACTGCACTTGCCAATGGATTGCCACCAAAGGTACTGAGAACAATAAAGGAGAAAAAGAAATATGAGTTATCTTGTCATCCCAACAGCAACCCCAAGAAAGTAGCAGACTTAAACAAAGTAAAAATATTGAAGAAGAGAAGGAATTGTAATGATAATCCATAGAAACTTTTAGGAACACTTTGTTGTCACCTGAACAAAGCCATTTCAAGTCAATGGCTTTTACCCCTTTCTTTTTGTGCAACAGATGTGTAATCGAATAAATGAAAAGTAAAAGATGCACAACATGGAAATTGTTTTCTGAAGAGATGATACATGGTCATAGCTCCTTGTGATACTAGTTTATCAGCCACCTCACCAGCTCTTCCGTATACATCAATGCAAAAAGCACTTGAAATGCTCTTTTATAATAAATTATTAAGGAAACATTCTCCAAAACAAATGACAGACAGTAAGATCAAGCCAACAGATGACAGCAATGACAGCAAGCCAGATCCCATTCCGTGATCTGAGGAATTGTTTTTCATTCACTTCTTTCCATTTATGTACAGATTGTAATATGTTAGTCTTTCCTACATTTATGTCAATTCCTGTAACAAGCCCCACGGGCCTAGTACCACCGCCTGCATGAGCACCTTCAATCACTTGGCTTTGTCAACTTAAGCTCCGATACTTCCCTTTTCACTTTTAAACAAGCTTCGGTTACTCTATTTGTACTGGTCTACGTTGATGATATACTCATCACTGGCTCCACCTCGCAAGCTATCTCTAAATTGATCTCTGCTCTCGCCAGTGAATTCGCTGTCAAAGACCTGGGTGCTCTAAACTTCTTTTTAGGCATCGCAGCTCATCACGTGAATGAGGGGCTCTTCTTATCTCAAAGTCAGTACATTTATAATCTACTCAGTCGCACGAAAATGCTCGATGCCAAACCTGTGTCTTCACCCATGTCCTCTTCCCAGAAACTATCGCTGTTCTCGGGTGCCCCATACTTTGATCCCTCTACCTACCGAAGCATCGTTGGAGCATTGCAGTACTTATCTTTGACACGGCCCGATATCTCCTTCGCTGTAAATAAAGTGTGCCAATACATGCACAAACCCACTGATGAACATTGGACAGCCGTGAAAAGGATACTTCGTTACCTCAAGTTCTCCATTAATTTTGGTTTAATCATTCGGCCCAGCATGTTTACACAGCTCTCAATTTATTCTGATGCCGATTGGGCCGGTTGCCCCGATGACCGTAAATCAACCTCTGGTTTCTGCATATTTTTTGGTGACAATTTAATCTCATGGAGCTCTAAAAAGCAACCGACTGTGGCTCGCTCAAGTACCGAAGCTGAGTATCGAGCACTAGCCCATGCCACGGTTGATTCTATCTAGCTCCTATCTCTTCTACGTGAGCTCGGCATTTTTCTTTCTTAGCGCCCCGTTCTCTGGTGTGAAAGCATAGGGGCGACCTATCTTACAGCAAACCCAGTGTTCCATGCACATACAAAACATGTGGAAATCGACTACCACTTCGTTCGTGAAAGAGTTCAGCAGAAATCATTGGAAGTTCGGTTAATCTCCAGCAAGGACCAATTAGCCAATGGCCTCACTAAAGCATTAGTCTCTACGAGGTTCTCCTATCTTTGGTCCAAGCTCAACGTGCAGCCTTCCCCGATGAGCTTGCAAGGGCGTATTAAGGAAACATTCTCCAAAAAAAAATGACAGTAAGATCAAGCCAACAGATGACAGCAATGACAGCAAACCCGATCCCATTCCGTGTTCTGAGGAATTGTTTTTCATTCACTTCTTTCCATTTATGTACAGATTGTAATACGTTAGTCTTTCCTACATTTATGTCAATTCCTATAATTACTCTAAGACACCAGTTTTGGTCATCTGTAAACTGCTATATATATTATTCCTCTCGACAGCAATGGTAAGAGAGTTTTCCCATCCTGTGAGTATTGTTTTATACATACTCAATGGATAGATTAAGGTACAATTTTAAGTTGTACTTCTTCCAAAGACTCCAATACATGGTAATATCAGCTCAACATGGAAATAATGACTAGTTCCGGCCATGTTTCAAGAAAACATAAATGGTTTCAAACATGGGCTAGGTAAAACATCAGCTTGGACCTGGACACACCATCATCCTCTTTGTAAATTTATGTGCTTGGGTGCAGTCTTCAAATTTGCCTATTGTGTCATATAACTCATTGACCAATTGACTATATCTAAACTGAACCCAACCATTTCTGCTCTTATGCCTTCTATAAAAAAATGCTCCATACAAAAAATTGAAGTAGTGTCTTGGTAACAATTTCTAAATGAAAACATGAATATGGGCATTAGAGGCAAAATCTTCTAGATCGAGCTGGATAAGTGTTGGTAATTAAAGGCTGATTACATAAAATACAGAGCACATATAGGATATACAAGTTATAAATGTAAACCTTCCATGCTCTCCTGGTTGGATACAAAGCATCACGTCTTTGTCTGCAAGCACTGCACTTACAGGTATCACTCCACCACCCAATGCTTTTCCAAGCACCTGAATAAAATGGCCAGAAACAGGAAAAGCAAGTTATTTTTTAATGGTATGTTGGAAGAGTCAGTAATATAGAGTTAGTTTTTTTTTTTTTTTTTTTTTTTTTTTTTTTTTTTTTTTAAAAAAAAGGTGGATCCCATGCTTGAGAAGAAGAAATGAAGATAATTGTTGAATTTCAGCTGCAAGTTTTGTTCTCTCAAACAAACCTTCTACAGCAGATACGACATCTCTTTTCATCATGCAAAACACATCATGACTAGAATGCAAGGAAAATAAAGAATGAAAATGTCAAGTACATTTTGAAACAAGTATAACGTGAACCCTTAGAAAAGTATTCTTCACTTGTTTCTAGTACACGTGCATTGTTAGCAATTGTGGCCTCCTGAAACCAACCAATTTCCCAGAGTTTGAAACTTTGCTTTCAATGCCATCTTATGTGGTCTTGTGCGAATCTTTATGGAATCCAATTATCTGATAATGGCTATGGATGGGATAGAAAGAAATCCATAAGAATCTCGTAGCTTTTTTCATGGTAAGTAGAAATCCATGGCTATAGCGAAAAAACAATATTATGGCTTGAGCTTCTGCATGTAGCCAATAAATAGTCAAAGTGTGTTTCAATTAAAAATCCAACAGATGCAACTGTGGCCTTCTGCAAACAACCGATTTCTAAAGAGTTCTGTTAGTGATATGTCAAAACCTTTTTATAATCAGTCTTCCCACACATTTTTTTACCAGGATGTAATAATGTATCCAAAAGGGCAAAAATGACAAGAAGTGCCATGTCCTCGTGAATGTCAAACTAAGTGGACCCACCACGGGGTGCTACCATCCTGATGCCCAGAAGTGTAATGGTACATATAAACACCATTGAAAGAATGTTTGTAATTGTCATCCACTAGTTGTAGAGGTCCTGAAACCATAAGAATCTGGAAAGGTGCCAGGGGGGAAGAGGGGAGGGGTGCTCACCACCATATCTGGGCGCACTTCTTCCCAATCACAAGCCAGCATTTTTCCTGTCCGTGCTAAGCCAGATTGTACCTCATCAGCAATCATTAAAACATTATACTTTGAGCACAGATCTCTGACAGCTTTTAAATAACCATCTGGTGGGATTACAACCTACCAATATATAAAGAAATATTCCTCAGAAAAACAAGGAAATGGGAATTATTAAAAAAAAAAAAAAGCGATATAAAATGTGAGAAAAGTAACCTTCATAATCCCTCGATCAAAAAGAGACAAAAAAAGGAAGTAGTGCCTGAAGCAAAGTGGGAGCTTTATATTTTTGTAGTTCAGTAAATGCATATAAAAAGAATCCACTCAAAGGGAAAGGTTAACTAATTATTAATAAAGTTTACTGGGATTGACAAGAAAACAGAGGAATTTTAGTCACTCACCGAGAATCTCAGAACCTTATCTAGAAATGTTGTTTATTTATGATTGCCTACATTGGTTGTTATGTTTGGTTTGCAACAAACCTTGGAACAATAATGGTATATGATACATGTCAGATTTCAGACAAAGGCGATAGCTCTCACTGCCTTCATTACAGGGTCACTTGTGCAAAGTAGCAACTCAGAGTACATGAATATTTCTAGGTGATAGAGAACTTTATTTATAATGGCAAGGTATGGGTGGACTTCAAGAGACGAACCCAGCTAGAATTATAAGCCAATCCAAGAAAGTCATGTATGTTTAAACCAGTGAAGTCTATCGCATAAGCCCATACAATATTAGTAGGCGATATGCAGTGGTAATAAGCACATGTTCTTCAAAGTGTATCATCCAAAGAAAGAGAAGAATGCCTTCCAAATTTAGAAGAGATTCCTTGATCTGCTTACTGATGTAGCGTATATATTATAGGCCATATTAATACCATTCATAAACAGTTCATTATAACCAAGGAGCATAAAAGCAAAGAAATTGGAGAAATAAAAAAATTCAGCCATTTCATGTAATTCAGAAGTTTAGAAACTAGATTCTTCAAAAACTGAGACATGAACCCGCATCAACAGATATACCCACGTCCCAGTAACATATCTCAGACCATACAGGGATCAAATTCTCAAATTTAAAGCACACATACCCCAGCCTCTCCTTGAATGGGTTCAAACAGAAATCCAGCTATTCGATCGCCATTTTCTGCACCCAATTACAGAAACATGCAGTAAATAATACACTCCCATCTACCAGTTTAAAACGGTTCGATTGGATGATTAAAAAAATAGTAAGAACAATGTTATTAAATATCTAAAAAAAGGGTCAATTTTAAAATAAAAATTTTTGGCACACTTCAACCTTTAAGGATTTTCTCAAGGGCATCTGCATCGCCGAAATCAACTTTAAGATGGCCAGGCAACAACGGCCCAAAACCACGAGTAGCCTCATTGTCACAACTCATGGAGATAACAGCTAATGTACGACCATGGAAGCAGCCACAGCATGAGACAATAATAGCCTGCATATGACTCACTCTGAGTAAAGCCGCTGACGTCACAAAGTTAACTTGTCCATATAATTGGCCATTTACCAAAGCAGAGAAAGTAGAAGTTTTAGAGGAAAAATAGTAAACAATTAGCAAATATAATGAAGAATATCTTGAAAAATAGAGAAAGAGGATTTAATCTCATATTACAAATTCCAGAAATTCTCATGACAAAAAAGATTAACATACAACATATATATGTATCAAGTATCCCAAATGAAACAGAAAAGCTTAAATTGCATGACTATAAAGCTCATTTTTGGAACAAAAACACAGGAGCTGAAAGAACATCAAACTTCCTACAAGTTAATATTAATCAATGACTGACTATATGAGAAAAAATATAGACAGAGGAAAATATTAAAGAGTATCCACTGGCAGTGCCAATCTAGAACAGGATAAAGAAAGTCTGCTAAGATGTTTTCATCACACAAAACAAAGACCAAAGACAGCAGCATCAATGAGGAGGATATATTTCAGATGGTAAAAGCACAAGAGCAAGGATATACATTGTGTTATGTTTCTGCTCACTGGCATCTCTTAAATCTTGTTAAACACAGGCCATTTAAAAAAAAAAAAAAAAAAAAGAGTTTTTGAAAACTTCCTCAGTTAAAATCTTATTAAATAAGGGTCATCTTTGAAAGCAAGGGTTTTTGAAAAATTTCTCAAAATTTTCATACTCAATCCAAACATCTTTCAACAGAAACAATTACAAAAATAATTTTCATAAAAAAAATCTTACTTCAATTTCCTTAACATTAAAAATATTCACAAAAGGAAATAAAAAAACTCACAACCAGTTCATATCACCTAACTATATATGAACATCGAGTGAGGTCAGAGATGAAAAACTATTGTTCTCAGTGGCCTTAATTGAGGTAAAAGATTTCACTCCAAATACAAAAATTTAAAATATTGAAAGCATACTATTGAGGATACGTGTCAAAGTAAGCATAATTATCCTGGGACTCTACCTCGTCTTTGGGAATTCTTTTCTTCTCATAACCCCATTTCCTTGCCAACTTCAGAGCTGTTTCCACACCTTCTGCACCGGTATTCATAGGAAGTACCATCTCATAGCCAAATATGCTATGCAGATACTCAGCAAATATTGGAAATCTATCATTGTAGAAGGCTCGAGAGCTGAGGGTGAGCCTTTCTGCCTGTTCTAGTAATGCTTTCATGATCTTTGGATGACAATGTCCCTAAGCAGTGAAGCTATGAATTTGTATACTGAAAATTCCATCTCAAATTTAAAACAAAAATTGAAAAAAAAGAGAGTAGTGCAATAGTCCAGAAGAGAAAGTTGCTTATGACAGACTTCTACATTGCATAAACTTCTTCTCTGACTTTGAGTTTTTTTCAGGGATAGACGAAAAGTTACAATGGTGTCTTGAAACAACCTGATAAACAGAAACATTGAAAAAAAAAAAAAAGGTAGGAAAATGATACTGTCAAGAAATTTGATAACAGAAACTTTCCGTACTTCAACTTTGGAAATGGATTTGGAAAGATCGATCCACGCCATCTGATAAGTTAATGAAGCCTATATAGATTTCCAGATTTCAACTGTGGAGGTGGTTTTTGGTTGAAATATGGTATGGTCCTGGTGGTATTAAGAGGTTTTAGAACCCATTTTTGAATCGGTTGAGGAGAAGAGTAAGGGAATGGCTACTTTGAGGTAGCCAGACCTCCAAATTTCCATAGAAGATGAAAATGCTTTTTGAAAGAATAATTTTCTTCACTAGTTTGTTCACCATACATAGGCCTTACAAGAGAAATAACCATATATGACAATTATTTGCCTTGATAGCCACGCTTTTACTCGAAAGCAAATTACTTAGTAAGTAGAAAATCTTGCTGAGCTAATTAAAACATTGATACCATGAACACTACCAATAAAATATTGCTACCATATTAGAGATATTCTATTCTTTATTACCTAATTTAGGTTCATAATTAAATAGCGGAGATAGAGCTTTGTTGATTCCCTGAAAACTTAGAAAGGCGTGCATTCTTCTAACCTGATTAACTGCTGAGTAAGCTGAAAGGAAATCCAGATATCTGTTGCCCTCTGGATCCCATACAGATGATCCCTTTGCTTGTGAAAATACAATGGGGACTGGGTGGTAACTGCATTTGAACCAGGAAAAAGGCTTTGCTAATGACATACTCAGCAAGAAATGCTTGATAAATCACTCCAACATAAGGGTACATATGAAAAGCAGCAAAAACATGTCCATTTCAGATTTCTGGAGTAACAAACATTGAGCAAACACCAACAACAAAGTACATTAAGTTTCTACAACGCGTTAGGAAGTAGGAACCTCATGATGGAGAAATACATGATCTACTGATTAGGCATCCATCTTCACCATATCACATGCACGCCACTTTCAACAACATAAGTGACTCACTAAAAGGCAGTTGGCTGATACAACCATCAAGGAACGAAATGCCAATTTAAAAGGAGCAAGAAGAAGGCCCCACATGTGAGCTACAACCGACTGAGGGAGCACCCGGAGCAGACAGCCACCATCTGGATGATGATCTGGCCAAGTGCTTAGCTCAATGTTTAGGTTATACATATCAGGAAAAAGAAAAAAAACTGACACTTTACAGTAAAATTCCAGTCCTTATGTGCCTTGAGGTTTAAGAATCCAAGGCAGTCTTGCTAGCATGCCCTCTAAAAGACAAACTGACACTTTTTTGTTTGTCTTCAAGGAATTGTGATGATGTGAATGCTAAAATCTCTACCTGATCAATCAAAACTGTTCTAATGGCTTTAATCTGGCATAGCACATCCTTATTTAGGATCCGGAGAGAGGGAGAAGAGAGAGCATTAGATGAAAATGAGCAAAAACCCAGAAGCCAAAACATCAAAACGTAATGTGTGTGTGAGAGAGAGAGAGAGAGCACTAGACAAAAATAAAAAAAACTCAGAAGCCAAAACATAAGTTAAGGTTCTTCAATTATATGAGCATAGATTTTGACGTGGAGAAAGGAAGCTCACTTGTGGGCACTGTATTCATATTCCAAGTTGATGATCTTTTGAGAGCAGGAAGCACCGTTGCTGGTTTCAGGGACAGCACCGAAACTCCTCCTTCCCCAGCAAAATCTATAAGGCAATGACTGCAAAGCTCTCCTGCTTGCCATCGATGAGAATATTATCGTTCACCGTTTGCTCAGTTTTCTCGACTGCCCACATACACTCCCTCTATTGGAAGGCAGAGGACAGAGTAGAGAGATTAACCAGAGAATAGTTACAGAATTTGTGCTCTTTTCATCTTTGCCTGTCGTTATATCACGTGGTAAAACGCCTCCCGATGCATATCCGTACGACAACTTGGGAACTTACAACCGCACCCATCGTTGTCGCGCAGAACTCAAAAAACAAAAATAAAAAATAAATGTCCTTTATATCTTTCAGCTAAAATTATGAGCAAAATATACTATTTATGTGCCATTTATCTTCTACATTGTAAGAGACCCGCCGAACTTCGTTTATTTCGTGGGTAAGGATTTTATCTCATCTTCTCTAATTTTTTTTTTAATTTTAATTTAATTTTTTAAATTTTAAAATAATAATAATATTAAAAAATAATATTATAATAATATATATTTTTTTAAACTTTTATCTTTTATTTAAAACTATCTCATCTCATTTCTAAATTCAAATTAGACCATATTTTTAGATATGTTGCATTTGTTCGAAACGAAGGAAAGAAATGAAACAATAAGATGAAAGGCTAGCACGAGATTTATTATGAGTTTTTACTATAAGTTAAAAAGGAAAATGACATGTATTACATCTTGATTTTATTTTTATCCTATTATATTGATGTGATTTAATCTATTAATTATGGAGTTTCTTATTTTAGAAAAATAAAAAATTAATTTAATGATGGATAAACAATTTCACATCAATACAATATAATAATAACTTTTTAGAATAATAAAAATAAAAATCAAATCGGTTTTTTAGAATAATATAGAATAACTTTTTAGACTTGCGGATTTTTTAAATTTTTGTTCAAGGGCCTCGTGAGGAGTGATGAACTGATGTTAGTCTTTTTTGAGTTTTCAATTCACTTTTCAGATCATTGTCAGCGTTCGTCTTTTTTAACCTTTTTATTTTTATTTTTAGTACTTTTGATTTTAAGGACACTGAATGTTATTTTCGAGATCCAATCTTGACCGTTATTCCTTTACATCGACGGCTATTTTGAATATAGTGGTAACAATGCACATATATATAATTAGTTTTTAATCTTTCTATATCTCAGCTCCTATACATTTTGATTCTTCACCATCGAGCTTGAGCTTCTACTCTCTTCCCAGTCCCATTTCCTTTTACGTATTTCTGTGGAGCATCTTATAAAGAAAGAAATGCAACAGAGGAGTACGTGTATACCATTCATGGAAATATACAGGCTCCATATCATCACGATAGTTTTAGTGTCTACTATGCCATCGTTCATTGACAGCAGCCAACGGAGCGGTCTCTCTTTCTATATGGCACCGACGCTCTGATTCCAACAACTCCGATCGGAGTCGGAGTCCGCTCCTGATTGGAGTCGGAGCCCAGCTCAACTTGTAAGACAATAAGCGATGGACTTAGCTAATAAAACAAAACGAGAAAAGTGAACAGAC
>QEOT01122493.1:0-29094 GCA_003123785.1 Pterocarya stenoptera | reverse complement strand
TTTGTCAACTTATTTTTCTGCTCTAGATGCTAATAATATGTTCCAGACTTATTTTTGTCAACTCGTAAGTATTTTCTAAAGGATTTGATTTTGCGTCTCAACCTCCTTAAATTTGTGGAATTTGATCAACATCATAGTTCAATATCTCCAGCTAATGCTGTTTCTATTTTCATTACAATGTTTTGGTTTGATGTTATGAGTGCAAGTATTCAACTTCAGTTTTCTTGAGTCCATTTCTAAAAAGTTCAGCTTTATGTGCAGTGTAATTGTGGAAGCTGTGAAGGTAGATAGTTTGCAAAGACTTTGCTCATCTTTGGAGCCTCTTCTCCGCAAAATTGTGAGTCATAAAGTTATCAATTAATCACCTAATGGACGGGAACCAGCATCAAATTGTTCATATCGTGCATGTTTCTTTACTATTTAGCCCCATGAAATGGCAAATCATAAGAACAGAAAGCAGTTGCTGCTCGTTTACTTACTCATTTTACAGCATCCACAACAGATAAAGAAATATACCACATTAAATCGATAACATTCTTCCATGGATTGTACATTCACATGTATAGGCCATCCTGAATTATGTCTATAGCTTTTCTTAGGCATCAATGATTCCACTTTGGCCCAACTATGTTGAGGTTTCTCATTAATTCTTCTATTTTCATAAATACAGGTCAGTGAAGAAGTGGAGCGTGCTTTGACAAAACTAGGACATTCTCCACTGTCTGGAAGGTGAGTTCCAGCATTAAAATTTAATGATAATAGTTAGAGAATCAACTGAAGTCACTTTAATGAGCCTGCTAAAGGGTCTCATGGAAACATGCATTATCAGGATTTTTTTTTTGAGATCGATAAACATCATAATGAACCTGATACCGAGACTGTTTCAGGACATCTAACATAGAATGTGTATCTATAAGGTTAATTACAGAAGCAAAGCCAGACATACACTAAACTCCCTGGGTTTCATTGACCTCTTTGTGATCTTCCTCATGACTCATGAGTGCTGAGGCAAGCTTATGAAATAAAAGTTTGTATAACTTATCCAAGATATGATAGTTGTAATCCTAGTGGGAGATAAGATGTTCAAACCTATATGTTTGATATTCAGATGGTTCCTTGATAATTATTTGCGGATTAAGTTAATGAAGAATTCACGACTGCAACTTGTAGTTTAAGTTTATGCATGGCATATATGAACTGCTAGACAAAGAGAAGAATAGATAACACTGTGACATAGAAGTTTTTCATGTGACTTTGTCCAAATGATTATATCAACCAATTATAAACTGAATGATTGTGTCTTTCCCAATGGTAGGTCTCCTCCAAGAATACAAGGCCCATGTGGAAAAAACCTGCAACTTCATTTCAAAACAAGAATGCCACCTCACCTATTCACAGGCGGAAAGGTTGAGGGAGAGCAAGGAGCAGCCATCCATGTTGTCTTGCTAGACCTGAATACAGGCAGTGTTGAGCAAACTGGGCCAGAATCAGTAGCAAAACTGAACGTTGTGGTGCTTGAAGGAGATTTCAATGACGAGGCTGATGAGGCTTGGACCAAAGAGCAGTTTGAAAGCCATGAAGTAAAGGAACGTGAAGGGAAAAGACCACTTCTAACTGGGGATATACAGGTGATCCTCAAGGAAGGCATAGGAACTCTGGGAGATCTTACTTTCACTGACAATTCTAGCTGGATAAGGAGCAGGAAGTTTAGGCTTGGCATTAAGGTTGCCCCTGGATATTGTGAGGGAATTCAAATTCGTGAGGCTAAAACAGAGGCTTTTGCGGTGAAAGATCACAGGGGTGAATGTAAGTTTTTAAACTGTTGCTACTAGTCTACTTCAGCCTAGATGGAACATTTTGCATTTTATGCCAGTCAGGATCAAGGGTCGAGTGATTCCTTTATCTAAGAATAAGTTAGTTTCTATCATTTACAAAACCAACTATCATGAAGAATTTCATTTAAATGAGAAACAGTTGAATTTCCCCACTGCTCTCTCTTTGGTGATGCTGTAGGGAAGGCGCCGTGCTTTATGGTATGATCTGGCAGATGATGGTTGGTAATGTCTATTAATTGCAGTAGGGAGAGAGCGAACTTACCTTATATTTTTAATTTTAAATGAGGATTACCATAGGACAACTTTAGCACATACAGTTAAAAGTAAAGAAGTCAGATCTTCTGCAGAAATTTTCTTATACAACTTTTTTTTTTTGTAAAGCTCTGAGAGCTCTCATATTTTAGTACGAGTTTTCTGTTGCTAGTTCTATGGCTATGCATATATTTAGGTTCTAAGTGAATTCAGAAATGTCTCTCTTTCATGAAATTGGTGCAAAACTTATTTAAAGTAAATGATTTCTTTTGTAATTCAGTATACAAGAAGCATTACCCTCCTGCTTTGCATGATGAAGTTTGGAGATTGGATAGAATAGCGAAGGATGGAGCACTGCACAAAAAGTTAATCAAGGCTGAAATTGTTACTGTTGAAGATTTCCTCCGCCTTCTTGGCAAGGATCCACAGAGACTGAGAAGTGTAAGGATTTATCTCGTTTTCAATACCATAAACACATTTCTCTTTCCTTTTCCAATGCTCATTCTTTTTTTGAGTTTTGTTTTTCTTCATTTTCTGTTTCTCATGATGTCGCTCACAATATAGATCCTTGGAAGTGGAATGTCCAACAGGATGTGGGAGAATACAGTGGAGCATGCAAAGACATGTGTCTTGGGTGGGAAGCTTTACATTTACTACACTGATGAAATCCACAGCACTGGCATTGTGTTCGACAATATTTATGAGCTCAGAGGTCTTATAACTGATGGGCAGTTCCTCCCTCTGGAGTCGCTTTCCCACAGTCAAAAGGTAGGACTTGAATTTTCAGGAATGTTAATCAACGCCACTATTCATCAAAAAAAGAAGTTAATCAATGAATGTTAGTTATCTATTAATTTATCCAGATTTAATTTATCACACGTTCTTTGTTACATTATTGTACACAAAAAATACAAATTTCGACAGAAGTACAAAAACTAACACCACTAAATAATTAGTATACTCAAATACGATCTTACTTGGGTATTTAACTAACAATTAACAAATAGAATGAGCCAAGGTTACAGGAAGCGCTGAACAGGATCTGAAGGTCAATTTGTATATTTATTATTTGGGATTCCGAAAATTTGTGAAGTAATGATTATATATTTTGTTGTATGGTGATAATCAATATTTTTGGCTCCTCTGAAATGAGGGATTACATAAATGGAACGACAGTGGCTTGGCTGTTCTGTGCTTATGCTTGTTTTTCTCAAACATTTTTTTCACAGAATTTGCTCCAAATCCTCTTTAGAGACTGAATGATTTTATACTCCGATTAAAACATCTATCATTCTAGTTTAATAAGCATTTTTTATACTGTCTCATCAAGTAAATCAGCCCATGTATTTACAACTTCATACAGATTTCAGTGGATACTCTGGTGAAGAGAGCATACGAGAATTGGCATCAAGTTGCGGAATATGATAGCAAAGTCCTGAACTCCCTCACCAGTACTAAGAAGGGGATAAGAGCCTCACCTGCACCAATAGCTGACCACAACTATGTCACAGATCAGAATATAACAACTCTTCAGAACAGGCAGCAATATAGCTCTGAATTGAGCACACAAAGTCACTATAACAACCAATCAGTACCTCAGTTGATTGAATTTCCATTTGTGAGGTCTAGTCAAACACCAGTTATGACATTAAATAAACAAGCAGTATTATCAGGCAACATAGATTGTATGTCAGCTGGAACTCCTGCAGTTGGTGGTTCATATTTTTCAGGAGATTGGTCTCAACCGAGGAATGAACAGGGATCAGAAGATGTTTTTGCTGAGGAAATCCGCCTTAGGAGTTCGGAGATGTTGGAGAGTGATGACATGCAGAGGCTGCTAAAGACATATAGTATGGGCGTTGATGTTGGAATGGGGGTTGGTTTTGGTCATCCCGATGAGACTTGTTTCTCTTACAGTGTAGAATACTCGCCTCAGATGGATGGGACATCTAGGCATGAGCATGGCCGGAGCTCAGGGAAAGCTGTTGTTGGATGGCTTAAACTTAAAGCTGCTTTAAGGTGGGGTATATTCGTGAGGAAGAGAGCTGCAGAAAGGAGAGCTCAGCTTACTGAGATAGATTGAGTTAAATTCTTGGATCTGATGTCACCTCGTGTTCCAGTGAGAGAATATAATTCAGTGCCTTGAAATTTAACCATTAAATTGTCCAGAAGACACATGAAGAAATGAAAGGATGGAATTTATTTGCATTAAGATTGAAGGGCTACAAATGATTTCACTTTTCCTTCTTACTCTTTCCTGAAACCAAAGATATACCTGAAAAGAGAGGAGAAAGAATACTCATACATCAAGTTTGCTGGATGTTTTTACCTCTATTTACTTGTTCCAAGCAGCACCTTTCTCTTTGTTTATTTTCCTTCTCCTATGAATTACCACAACTTATTTTCCTTTATTCTGTTTGTAATATCATTATTCTTTTTCTCCAAACTACTTCACGATATAGCGTTTCTCAATAATATTAATCTTTTATTCTCTATTATGCTTTTGAAGACAGGCACATATCCTCTTTGCATATGCTTATCCGGGGTTACCTTCAATCCTGAAAGCATATAGCGGCAAACGAGTGTTGTCATGAAATTTTTCCAAACATTGAATTGCACTAGAGTTTGCATAATGATTGAAACTGTTAATAATCTCTTGCTTCTCTCTCTCTCTATTTAAACAAAGTTTGCAAGACTTTCCATTACTCAAATTAAAAAATAAAAGAAGACAGTAGAGGGATGTGCTCGACCAAATTTTGGAGATCAAGATGCTGACACCGTCAGTATTTAAAGGTTCTATTTAGTGTAAGATAATAAAGGTATGCTAACTTAGTTACATTTAGAATTTTTTTTTATTTAATAAATATAATTTTAAGAGCAGTCGAGCAGTGCTACAGCTACAAAGAGTAGTAAGTAAACTTACAAACTGACGTGATTTCATGTGATACGTTAAATCTACTTTACAATAAAAGTAACTTTGCAATTTGATGTACCACATCAATTTCCGTCAACTTGTGAGTTTACTTTTGTGGTTAAAACATTTCTCTCGTTTTAAACCTTCACATAGGGCACGTCTACAACAGGCAGGATGCCATCGTTCCATCAACAAGAAGATTAGTCAAAAGAGTTAATTAAGAAAAAGGTTTGATATTAGTAATTGTAACCAGAAAATAATATTTGGTAGCAAAGAGAATAATAAATACAAAAAAGATGAAGAAAATACATAATGATGATACAAGCTCCTCCAAGAGGAGTAAATTTATGACGTTGATGCCCATGCCCTTCAATTATCTAAAAAAACAGAACTCTCACATACACGAACCAAGAGAGTAAGCATCAGATGCGAATTCCCCATCACACAGCATCGTCTGATTCTGTTCCTGTATCAGGTGCACATGATCTTATCACAAAATGATCAACAGGAATTGAAGCCAAAGTTAAATTAGAAATACATGGACGCAAAAGAGATTCATGGTGCAATAAACTAGAATGATCTAAAATTAGTGGTAACTGGAAATCAGATACCTCTTTGCATATGCAAATGGTATTTTCATGTTTTAATGGAGCTGAAGATGCAGAAAACATAAAACTGGTAGGACACAGACAAGTAAAAAATATTTTGTAAAGATCAAGGGTACTGTACAAAAACCAATGAAGCTCACTTCGATGATATTAATGAAGAGGATTGATTAGCAAGTTGTCAGGTGAGCTTCGAAGATATGAATGATTTCCAAGGACCCCTATTTTTTCAGAAATACTCAGATACTTCTTATAACTTGCTCACATGCTGCCCCAATAGGCACCGCTTTATTTGGTCACAAATCTAGAGCTGATACCTTCGTAAGATTACTCTGTGCAACAATGACTTAGGAATCATTACTAAGAACATAATAAGTTTGAAACTCAAAATAATTCCCACACATGTAAAGTGTTGCTGACAAGTCTTGCTGCAACTTTCCAACTAATATATGCAATGATGGCCCACCAAGTAAGGAAGCAGAAGACATTCTTGTATGTCTCACTAGAAGGCACGTGAGACGTTTCATGTCAATCACTATTGAATCAACGATTATAACTTAACCAGAATCTTAAGTTTCTGCGATTCACTCAATCTGATTATCTGAACCCCGTCTAAAATTATGATTTGAACAAAGAAATTAGCACATAGAAGAAATGAATCAGCAGCAGAAAAAGCATGAAATTTATCATACCCGTTTCATCAATGTATTCATTATATCATCCAAAGAACCAAAACTGTTTTGAGTGAAACCATCCAGTGACCTTGTTTGCTCGAAGAGGTAGTCCTCATTGGGCGTCATCTTTGTGCCTAGAGTATATCTCTCAACCTCACTGTTTTGATCAATGGACAGAGCACCATCATGTAATTGGGAAATCAAAGACACATCAAAACTCTTGCTGCAGATTGCAGTATTTTGGTCCAAACTCTGGCTCAAAGGATTCACTATACCATTGGCAGGAACCAGAGAATTTATCGCACTGATGGTATGATTCAAGTTATGGTTGTAATCCTGTTTTTGTTCTTCCCAGTTTTGATTTGATGGGTAATTCATATTGTGGACGGCATTACCGATCATGCCTTCATGGCATTGAACATCTCCTCTTGAATCCTCTAGAGGGGCTAAAACGGCACTTGTTGAAGGAAAATCAATTGAACTGTTACCAATATGAGGGCTGGTAGAAGATATACTCAAGTTATTAGAAGGCAATTGATCGTGATTAAAAGGCTCGTTCAATGGCAAAGCATTCGATGAAAATCTGGATGACTGAACTGTACCCTGCCAGCTTTCATTACTTTGATTATGAACCAAAAAATTAGAAGAGCCACCACTGCAATTCTCAAAAGCATCTGCAGTCAGTGAAGCCACTCCGAGTGAAGATTGGCTTCCAAATGCTCCTCCATTGTGCGCTTGATGTGGATTCCCTTGTAACACCAAAGAATTGCTTGAGAGACCGGGCAATAAATTGGGTGAATTGCCAACATTCACTCTCGAGTCAGAGAAGCTAGTAGAGACAGTGAAACCTCTTGAATCCTTAATGGGATTGAATTCTCTGATCCGCGTAGTGCACTTGTTCTGTTGCAACTGGTTGAGCTCTAATGATGTAGGAATCCCTTGAAATAAACTCACACTTTGGTTTGAAGGCAATAGAGGCTGGAACTTCCCAAGAGTATTGATGGAGCTACTCAAGTTTTGACCAGTTGGTTGTACAAGTCCAGAAGAAGTAATTCCACGAAGTGTCAAACCGGCAGGGGAGTTTAGTCTACCAAACATACCACCTGGTGTATATGATGATAAAGCTGAGCTTGAGAGCCTTCCTGATCCAGCCAATGAGCGAAACTCCCCAAATCCATCTAGTGAACCCATTCGCAAGTAAGAGGAATCTTTACCCCCCAATGCAGCAACCATACTAGCTTGCTGTGCTGCCACACTGTTGATTCTTTTCAGGTAGAGTCTATACTTCTGCAGCATAAGATGAGACAGTAAGCTTAAAGGACCCTATCTACAATAAAGTAAAGAATCCTCTCAATTAATAAATTCAAATGTAAACATTATCTCCAAACCTGCCCATTAGTTACTACTTAAAGAAGTCTAAAATGACTCTCCTATTCTTGATTTACGAAAGTAGTTTTTCAATGTCAAGAATTGTTGTGGGATCCTAATTCTATAAAAAAACTTCACAAATAACTCAAATAAACATCTATATATTTAACAAGAAATAATTTACCTTTCAGATTTATTCTTCAATTGTTTCCAAGTACTTCATGCCAAACTTCAATAATAGTAATGGCCTTCAAATTACAAACAATATTATTCCATCTAACCCAAATGCATGTTATTTTCATGGGTCCAAAAGCTTTCTAATTCAACAACTCTAGGTATAAAGGCATAAGGATATATTTATTTCTTAAGGCAAAGAAGAAAAAAGGAAAGATTTATGCCTGCAGGTGGCTTGCCACATTTTCCCTTGTAAGTCCTTCTACATTCATCAGGTCAAGAATTTTCTTAGGAACAGCCTCTGCATTAGAAGTAAATTGAAAAGGAATCAGGAATGAAAATCCATAAGCAACAATTACAACTTTTCACTTCTTTGTAGCAGAGACTCACTTTCAAGTCCCAATTGATTTACAGCTGCAACAAACTTTCTGTGCAGCTCCACTGACCAAACTACCCGAGGCTTCTTCTGGTTTGAAGCATCGTCATTCTCGTGTTCATTTTCTTCATCATCTTCTTCCTCATCTTCATTTTGTTCCTTCCGCTTCCTACTGAGTCTGTCATCCTGATCTGCATTACCTGTCGATGTGAACCCCCGTCCACTGTCTTCAGTACCATGAAGAGCCCTGTCTTCATTCAGGGACTTGTTTTGGTCTTTGGAGTCAAATTTCTTTCTTCGAATTACATGTTGCCATATGTTTTTTAGCTCTTCAATTCGAACAGGCTTCAACAAATAGTCACATGCACCATGAGTAACTCCCTTCATCACAAGCTGGGTATCACTATGGGCTGACAACACTGGAAAGACATTAAAAGACTATTAAGTCAATTAAACATCCCATTCCATAATTCTAAAGACGAAAGCACAGCTCAAGCTTACTAATGACAGGTAGGTCCATTTCGAGCCCCACAAGCTCAAGGAGCTTAAAACCATCCATGTCGGGCATATTCACATCACTGATAACAAGGTCAAACTTATCTTTGTTCTCCCTCAACATTTTCAGAGCCATTACCGCCTGGTTAGTTGTTGTAACTGCATAAACCAGAAAATACTTCTAATAAGCCAAATTTGAAACGAATGTGAAATTCGAAACTCAAATGCAACAATCAAACATGAAGAATTAGTAATCGCAAAATTCTTTTTTTGAGGAATTTATATGTAACCCATAATCTGCATAACGGCAAGAGTATCTAACAGTACGTAACGGCCCACTAAAATCAAAGAAATTCAGAATTATACCAAAATACTCAAGGAGAGAGGTGAAATCCCATTAAAAACGATGTCTAAAACGTTCAGTAGAACATGAATTGTAGTATGGAATCACTCTTCAGATTAACAAAACCATTCAAAACTTGATTCACACAACACCTAAAGGGGCACGGTTCAGCAAACTACAGGCAATATGTCACAAAACAGATAACTTTTGAAAAATCGGAAAACCAATATGAATTCGAAAACCATCCGAATGCTCATAAAAACAAACACACCCTAAAAACTGAAAACGACTAAAACAGAAAGGGAACAGACCCTGATACTGGCATTTACGAAGCAGGGTGTCCAACAATTTGAGGCAAATTGGGTCGTCATCCACAGCCAGAACACGCATACCCAACGGAAAACGGTCCCGTGCAATATCTTCACCCGCCAAACCACCTTTTTGGTCCTCCACAGTCATCGTGAATCAACAACTCCAGATGGACCCAGATGAGAAACAGAGCACCAAACAGAGATCACAGAGCAAAGTGTCAACTTTGAATGCTGGGACTGAAGTTTCCGTGCCTTTTTCACCAAACCCAGAAGATAAAGACTTGAGCAAGAGACTCGCAGAGAGAGGGGTCCAAAGGAGCAACTGAGATTCTGAGGAAGTGGAGAGAGAGAGAGAGATGGGAATGGAGAGTAAGTTAAGGCTGTACGATAAGAGATGGGAATGGAGAGTAAGTTAAGGCTGTACGAGATGCATAATGATGGTGATGGCCAGAACAGGGTGAAGGGATTCAACCCAACAAAACAAACATCTTTTTAGTATTTTAGCGAAAGACTCTCTCTCTCTCTCCCTTCTGGTAGAATTGTTCTCTCTTTCAGTCTTCTGCGTATTTTGTCCTTGGCTTTGCCTTTCCAACTGAACAAAAAAGCCTTTTGTTTTTTTATTATTTAATTTTGTACATTAATATTATTGTCATTGAGCTCCTTTTGTCTCTATCTCCCTCTTTGAAACCCTCTCTCTCTCTCTCTCTCATAAATTATTTTTTGGTAAACTCTGTCTCTCTCCCTCTGTCTTTCAGTCTTTCTTTCTCTGGTCTATATATGGAAGTGGAAGACTTCTAGGGCTTGATAATATAGGTCTGACGTCCACAACAGCTTGATAGACCCTACCATTTCTCTTTTAAAGTCTAAACAGAAGAAAATAATAATCATCAATGTGTGGAATATTCAGTTATCATAAAATTACTCTGCTTAATTATAAAATCCATTTTTCTTATATTTTTCAATAATTGATCATTCCCCTCCATCTATCTCTCCATCCAATGATGGTCCTACTAAGTATGTTTAATCACATAGAATAATAATAAAGAAAAATACTTTAGTTACAAAAATATCTCGTAAAAATATTTCTACAAAATAACGTAACTTGATATGATACGTTAAATTGTAAAATTATTTTTATTGTAAAGTAAATTTAACGTATTACGAAATTATAACATTTCTAAATAATAAATATTAGAAGTAATTTGACTGCAAGATAAATCATAAGAACACAAATTCTAAAGCCTTTCATTTCTTTAGGTAAATTCAAAAGTTAAAAAAAATTAAAAAAAAAAGAAGAAGAAGAAGAAGAAGAATCCCTTTTATGTCCAGTGAATTGTACTTGCTATGTTAATTCCATGGTCCCTCCATTCCTAAATTTCATTGAAGCAATGATTTAATCATACCCATTATAAGTATGAATATAATGGTCATTAAGGTTCATAAATATTTAATTCCAAATCATTAATTAATACCATAAAACATTCTTTTTAAGCCTTAAATGCTAATGATTTTCGAATTTCCCATTTCTGGAAGTACATTTACAGCTCCTAATAATTCTTATTTGCTTTCCTATTAGGTGTTGGGGACCGTGACTGGAGGAGACCATCTTAAATAATTGTCATGTTTCAAGTTCTAGACCAGGAAAACATTTTTGTCCTTGCATGGTTGGTGGTTTTGTTCCATCTTTTTTTCCTATTTTTTTTTTTTTAGTTTATTTCTGAGGAATATTATTGGCTTTTTATTTAAATTGGTGGCCATAAGCATAAGGTTGTAAGATTTAAGTTCATAAGTTACTGGTGGTTGATATAGTTTGGTTGCAGCTATCCATTAGGTTTTGAGATTTATGTTCATTGTTCATGCATGTACGATCTCCTAAGAGTAAGTTCAAGTGGTAGAGGTCTTGATTTTGATGGTATGCTTCTTCAAAATCTAAGGTTTGAATTCGGACTCATTTGATTATGCAGTTTAAATAAGATGAGATGTTTTGTTGAAAGTTGAATAAAATATTGTTATAATATAATTTTTATTTTAAAATTTAAAAAAAATTGAATTATTTATTATATTTTATGTGAGAATTTAAGAAAATTATAATAATTATATGAAATAAAATAAGATGAATAGTTTGATTTTATGTCACCAAACCAGCCTGATGACTGGATGAATTTTCTCTTAAATTATCTGAGGTGAACGTTCGGGAAATTCTTTTCCATTTGTGCATTCTTGGAATTAGTTTGAAATTTTATTCTCAGACACTTGGTACTAATAAAAAAAAAATTTATGTTCATGCATGCATGATTCATTCATCCATCCATTATCCAATATCCATATTCATGCATGCATGCACGATTCATTTATTACATCCATTGTATATTTTTGGAATGCATCAAAGAAAGTAACTTTATCAAATGTGCGATCATTCTAATACATCGAAAGGCTTAATGATATTTGTCTCTATTTCACGAGAGATATTCAGAATGAGGTGTTCATATTTTTACTTCATTTTAATTTTTTTATTTTTAAAAAGAATTAGGTTCTATTATGATAGGGTACGAGCAAACCATGAATGATGTATAAGTTCATATTCTTTTATTTATTTATTTATTTAAAAAAAATTGGGTGATGTGGTTCTAACTTGTCCAGGTAGCTAAGCTTTCATGTCAGGTTCCTTTAATGCCATCATATAATTAATTTATAGAATAACATGCTACTCATACAACTCTAAAGTTGAGTCTGGAATATTCCTTGTATGGCAAGGCAGCAACTACCTTTTTGTAATATATATATATATATATATATAAAAATATTTATAACCATGTTATATATAATCATAAAGAATGAAAGTGTCATGTAATTATTTTGAAAAATAATATGATCAACTATTAAAAAATTAATTTTTTTTATGTAGGTCCCGTATTTACTTATTTTTTTCAGAGGGATTGCGTGATGTTTGCGCTCCACGACTATAAATATTATTTCTCATATATTTTTTATCACGTGATCTTGTGACACTTCAAATATATTTTTTTTCATGGGCCTTTATTAATGGTGAATGCAAGGAAATTTAATACCTTTTTTTTTAAAAAAAAAAAAGAAATTGAACCCAAATTTTAGGACTTAGATGCATAGATAGATCCATAAACTCAAAGAATCTTGATTCATAATTACTTGCTAAGTTTGTGTTGGGAAAATTATCATGATTATTTTCTATATATATTAGGTGTAAATAACACCATAATTAACCCAAAAACTGTTCCGGAATTAGGGGGGGGAGTTGAGGAATTTATTCCACAACTCTCTGCTCTTTCTCTGGAATTAGGTCAGATCCCCATAACTAAAAAGTTGCCAAAGGTATTATTGTCATGTGAAGTTGTTTATGAAGATGATGGCCATGAGATGTTACCACGTTTCTAAATCTGATTGGCTGGCCACAGCTCCCAACCTATATATAATACACAAATTGAGATTCCGGACCCAGAAAGACATATAATGCAGCCTTTTTTCTGATCAAATGCAGCTTCAGTTGGTACCATGATATCCTTGATATGGACCTATCCAGTTGGGACTTGGGAGACCCCCCACAAACTTTTTTTTTTTCTTCTTGTTAATAGCTATTAATGTCACACTAAAGCTAATTAAATCATGATGGATTTATAAAGTGAAATATAATAAATATTTTTTAATTATTTATTACTATTTCAAAGGATGATAAGTGAATAATGGTAGAAAGATGACGAGTAACATTACTCTAATTACAACAAGAGTTTTTCTATTTGTACGTTGGTATGTAAAACATGCCATTTACATCATTTATATGGTAATATTTGATTTGTAAATATAAAATTCAAATTTTAAAATCTTTCTTCCAAATCAAATTATGTTATGTAAGCAATTTGTTAGAGCACTGACATTGGATTCGCAAAATGCTAGTCAAGTCTAAATTTTGACTAAATTTTCTTAAAATCAACTGTATTGGACTAGTTAAATCACTTCAAGTCAAGTTATGAGTTACAGTAAATAAAAAACCAAAGCCATATTTGGTGAGTTATTGTTCACCAACCAAAAGAATATTTTATTAAAAAGTATTTTCACTTTTCTCACTCACTCTCGCGTCTCCTCTCTCCCTTTCTTCCCTTTCTCTTCATTTCTTCTTTCTTTTCTCTTCATTTCTTCTCCTAATAATGGCAGCATGAAAACTGTTTGAAAAGAGTACAAAAAAATCTAATTCTTCCATGACCCCTCACCAGCATGATAGAACAAACAAATTTCATCACCGAAAAAAAGAAAATAGGACATGAGAGAGGGATGTAGTTATCGTGTTAAATAATTTGCTTGGACAGTAAAAATTAAATTATTAATTAATATATAGAATGTATTTGTAAAATAAAAAAAAATATTATGTTATTATTTTGATCTTGGAATGATTAGTCTAATGTGAATTAACCTCTTTAAAGGTTTTGGCTAAACCCAAAACCTCAAATTTTAGTCAAAATTTAGACTCGACAATAGCTAGCCATTGTCAATGCTTTTAGACATGTTGTCTGCACCGATTTAGACAAAGTTGTGTAGATCAAAACAGACAACACGAAGAAAAAAAAAGGTTAAGTATTGCTTTTAAAAGAAATCTGTTGGGCAAAGTTGTGTAAATCATATCAACATTTTTATGCTTATATTAGCAATAGTAAGAAAAGAATATATGATGTATATGGTATAGATAGTCATAGAAAGACTTTTTAAAAATAAAAATAAAAAAAAATGTACAGAAAGATGCAACAGCAAGACCTTGAGGAAGTCTTCTTATGGTGGTTGAAAACCTTTTGGGACACAAATCCAAAGAAAATTAGACACAAATTCACGTGTCAAACTAGGTTGCATTGCAATTGGTTAACACTTTTTTTTTTTTTTTAAGTTAAAGAGGACTCTTTCTTATTCCTTGACAACTAATAAAAATTGACAGCCAGCTCAGACGGGTTTCAATTGATACAACATGTGGGACATTGTGATCCCAGAAAAGGTCCTTTTTTCTACTAATGTTATTCATGTCACATGTGAGATTAGTTTGTCTCCTAATTGCCATATAAAATCCCTAATCTTTAGAAGAAAAATCCTCAACTAGGAAACGCTAAGTAGAAGAAAAATTATATACGCAAGCCTCAAGTTGGTAGATAATCTGCAATTTGGAGTGAAGCCCTAAATTTCTTTTTTCCAAGTTTTTTTATTTGCAAACCGGTATTTAGAACACACTGTTCACATCATTTAAATGATAAAATTTTATTCGTAAGATTCAAATTTTATAATTTATTTTTCAAATCAAATCATGTTATGTAAGTGTTTTGTTAGGTTTTTATCCATAGTGACTCGTAAATAACATTTTTTTCCCGATTTTATTAGAGGCTCGATTTGCAAACGATAAATGCTAATGAATAAAAGAATAAAAATTCTACTCACCATCCTTTTACCATACATAATTTTTTTTTCTCTTATCAAATTTGTGGTGTATGGATGATGAGTAGAAGAACTCAATTAGTTTAGGAAGAATAAAACTAAAAAAAAATTTAAAAATACAAATAATAAAAATAAGTGTAGTGTGTGGAGATGATGAGTAGCAAGTCTTATAAAAGAAGTGAGATTATCAAGCGAGAATAAGATAAAGCTTTCATGTCCCTGGCTATCCGCTCCATTTTTATCCAAACTATTGGTTTGCCCCTTTCTGCCATGAAACTCAAGTTAACTCCTAGGAGTTGGCTCAAGTGGTAAAAACCTTGGGTTTGGGGGTATGCTTTCCTATAGATTTAAGGTTCAAATTTTCTTAGGTGCAAACAATCTTTAGAGGCCATCAGACTGAAGAATTTTTTCCTTGAATTACCCGAGATGCATTTGCTGGAAACTCTTTGCCAGGGCTTGTGCACCCTCGGAATTAGTCAGGACACTGTTCCTAGACACCCGGTGCCAATAAAAAAAAAAAAAAATCAACTTTTCCCTTGCCTCTCTCAGAAATACTTATATATTTATTAAATATAAAATATATGATGTTCTTAACATTTTATCCATATGTTTTTAAGAATAATTAAATTGCGAATAAAATTTTTTAAAAAAAAATTGAAAATTGAAACCCAAGCTTGGCCCAGCCCATGAACAAACTTGACCGAAAGAAATGGACTAAGGGGAGAAACGATCTTCGAATGATGGGCCTTCACTTTCAACTCTTGCTGCATCCCATTATTTTACAAACCCAAATTATGTATGGAGTAATAAGACGACAACTTTTCATAAAGTTGTTGGGGGAGATAAACACTTCAAAACAACGGTTAAAACACACACAATCACATATTCCATTCTATTGAAATGTGGTTGTTTTTCGGGTCTCTTGTATGTTGATTTTTCAGGCAAAGGTGAGGTTGTATAGATTGAGATAAATTTCAATCCTTTCAAGTGTACCGCTCAAAGTTACCGCTAATGTATTTGTGTTTGTATTTTTTTAATATTAAAAAAAATACAAATGCACTAACTGTAATTTTGAGCGGTATGTTTGCGAGAGCAGAGTAGCAACACCCTATTTTAACCGTCTTTTAATTACATTTATCTATCCAAAACCGTATCCTTTAATTTTTTCGCCCCATATCGATAAAAGTTTCGACGTATAGATCATGTGCATAAAAAACAAAACCTAGAATGTATAACAACACTTCATTATGATTAGATTATATGACACTTGAAAGCTAAATATAAAAGCATATAATACAAACCGATCGGCAGGGTCAATAGGTAAACCAGTGTAACAATTGCATTAGCCATTAGGTGGCCTTAATCACTTCATATATCTGAGTCCAAACATTGCAGCATTTTTTAAACATGTGCAAAAATAATGCTATAGCTTTTGAAAAAGAAGAAGCTAAAAAGCAATGGAAAGCTTGAATTGTGTTGAAGAAACGTGAAATGTGTGACACAAACAAGTGAAAATACAGCATGGAAAAGAAAAGAATATAAATAGTGTATTTTTTTAGTTCAAGTGTGCAGTTCAGCAAGTGAAAAGATCATTGGCCAATAAGTAAATGAAACAAACACATGTATTTCATTTCTGAAACTGCTGATAGTCTTTTACATAAAGCCCAAGTTTGTTAATTATACATGAAATCCAGATCAAGCACAGTCTCTGGGACTAGCTGATATCAATTTTTGCACTACTCATGGGAAAAACAACAGCAGCAGAATGTGCTACCTCAAAAATGGTTGCTGGACAGGATCTGGATCAAACAAATTATATATGATTTCTATCATTTTGCGATTTCAAGAAACTTACCGAACCAAACGGCTTAGACGCTGAACAACGGGTCCATGAAGCACGCAAGCATAGCTATACTTGGAGAAAAAAAGGAGCCTATCCATTTCGATTCTCTAATAATCAAATGATGAGAAAGAACCAGCTATCGTTTTCCAAATCTCAAGCACTTGTTGTGTCTGTCTTCCGTAAAGCTTGAGTTTGAAGTGAGTTGTTTCATCGGTCTTGTGAGTGAGAGTTTCTCCATTGCATTTATAAACTTGCGCAAGTGCTTAATATACTCGGGATAAGTTTCAAGGTTGCAATGTCCCCCACCCTTGACCCATAAGGGATCGTATTTTTCCTTGGAAAGTTCCCATAAACGCTTTCCATGGGACCAATCAACAATGTCATCATTTGTTCCCTGCAAATGATCCATCATGGGAGATGCCATCGCCCATACCAATATCAGTCAGTATAAATCAAATTAGAACCATACATTAAATCAATTTGTAATGGGCAAGACAGAAACCTATTGTAGGAAGTAAGGCCATGGGTAGAGAATACCATAGGGATGACATAATAGGGTTCTAAGGACAAAGAAGAAGAAAATCGATATTCCTTATGAATGAAGCAGAAGAAATTCAGTTTATTGTTCCTGATTGGATTTGCTTCCCGTAACATGGGCTGGCTATGTGGTTTTACTCATTTCACCAGCATAACTACAGTGACAAAGTACAGCAGTTGGCACTTGCTGGTCATTCCAGACTCTTCTTCATACAAAGTACAAAATAAACGAAGCAACAAGAAGAGTTCTCATTGTTGATAAATGAAAACCTCCCTACATGTGAATTTCTGGTGTTTCAAAAATAATAAATCCATAAAACCACCATCTAACCAACTGGAAACCAAAAAAAATAAGAAAAGCCAACACAAGTCCAAGTTGTTGATATTTTCGCAACAGCCACATCCTTAAAATCTGATAGAATTATAGACTAACTTCCTACCACAAAGAGATTGACGACCATTTCTACTTCTTGTACTTCCTCCTCTCATTAATTGATTGGCATCAGATGTATCACCTCAAGGTCATCAACTTCCAACAAGAACTCCCTGAAGGTTTACAATTCATGCAAAATAAGCCCTTCACTCTCTATAAAAGTTCTGCATTGTCAGTTTCAACTCTTGAAAATACACTTCCGTTCTCTCTCATCTTTGACAAGATGAGAAGTTACTAAAGGGTTAATGAGAAGTCCAATCAAATGAAAATAATTCTGTCAATGATTTCTTTGCATTTTCCTGTATCTAGAGGAAAAACTTGAAAATTTTCAACCCTATTTTTTGGTTTGAAAGAAATAGATCCACCAGATTTCTTTTTGCTTATTGGAGATTCCAAATCTTAAAAGACTCCGCCTTTATTGCCACAACTTCAGAGACTCCTGAACTTGGGAACTAATTCTATTCTTCTGTTGCATTGGATTAGAAATAAATACATTTTGATAAGAGAAGATTCAACAGAACCTATTCCATTGTATTAGAAACAAATACATTTGGATAAGATTCAACAGAACAGAAGGTGATTAAACATATTATTACGACTATACAAACAGTGAATTTATGAAAGCGGGAGAAGAGAGCTGAAGAAGAGGGAAAAACTCAAGGATTCAAAATTCAAACATAGTTAACGACCGAAAGGACAAAATATAATGGTGCTTAGGGGTTTCTTAGTGATGGCATCCAATGGAATTGTCGGTGAATTACTTGGCATGGTATAAAGCATGCAGTTTATGAAAGAACATTTACAAAACCAAAACATCTAAGGAGTAAAATGAAACTAGAAATGCCATCGAATCATATCTAGAAAGTAACTGGTAGTAAGCACTACGCACTAGACTTTTAACCTAAGATTTTAGGAAAAATTAGTTGGTATAAACTGCACTAAGAAAATAGATAAGAACTAGAATATAAAGTTCTGTGGTAAAGTTCTGTGGGTATATAAACAAATGGAGAATTTGACAGACTAATTAAAGTTTGGGCAAGAAAGAAAAAAACTTACATGTATAACTAAAACTGGACAGCTGACATTCCGTATTTTGTCTATATTCTGAAAAAAATGAAGGAGGCTTCCTCAATCCAAAACCAATTAATAAAGCTTATAAAAAAAAAAAAAAAAAAGGAGATCCAAAGAATACTTTAATCAAACTTACTTTAAAAATGTCAAACCAAAATGTCATCTTGACTGGATATAACACCCTTATGCCCGAAAGAATGGCGCTATGAAGAACAACACCTCTCAACTTCTGTAAACGAGAGGCCAAGTGCACAGTTGGTCCACTTCCAACTGATTGGCCATACAAAATCAAATCCTCTTGCTTAATTCCATATTCGCTCTTCAAACAATTGTACACAGCCTCTATGTCATAATAGGTGTTGAACTCAGAAGGCTACCACGATTGAAGAGACAACACTTAGAAGGTAAACATATAGAGAGATATTATTCTTTAGTAATTAACTCAAACTCTGCACTAGATTTTCGAGGTAAAAGAAAACAGCAAAAGCAAACTGTCTTACCTTACCAGTCGATGCTCCATATCCTGAATAATCATAGCTGCAATATAATAATCGATACCAAGTAATTAATGAAGGAAAGGTTCTTCCTACTGCTTTTAATGAACAAATGAATACAATCAGGCGCCAAAATTAGGTTGACTAATCGCATCCCAGAACATCTCCATATGCATCCACAGTCAATAGAAAATAAATAACAGCTAAAAAATTGAGGTGGCTTTCAAACATCTTTATGTAAAATTATCCATGATTAACAGGGAGAAATTATAGACTGCAAAGTTTTGAAAAAATCAGACCAGAACCAAACACTCTCTATTCTCCCATATTTAATAGGCATCTTCTTCAAAGTTCAATCAGAATAGTTATATTATACTCCTTTTTATTCTGCGTCAGTTTTTTCCCGACGAGTAGACTCCTAAAGCCAAGTAAAAAAAACGTGTATAGTTATAAAGCGGTCGGCATTAATGCTGAACATAGCACCACATCACGTATGGTTCCATGGATCGTCTTCTCAATCAATAAAACTCATGCATCAAATAATTCTCATATGTGCAAGGACAGAGAAGCAACAGGAGGGAGGTAAAAAGAGGATCAGAAATCAAAGAAACAAAATCCATAAACATGAAAAAGGAGAATATTTTGGAAGCTTAGATGGGGAAAAAGAGAGAAAGAAAGCAGTGAAGAAAAAGTTGGAGACTCAAAACTAGAAAATAGGTTTCTAAGCATTAAGCAATTACACGAGCAAAACGGCAAAATAAAAAACTCATTTTTTTATGCGACGCTATCAGAAGCAAGGGATTCAAAAACCCGTAATACAACAATTGATAGACTTTACAAACTGGGAATTGAATCAATTAATCCCCAAAAATGAAAAATAAGTTGCTCCAATAATCCAACCCCAAGAAGAAAAATAAAAAAGCACCCAACAGAGCATAGAAGAGAACAAAGACCACCCATTACGGCTATGATCACAAACCAACCAACCCGCCAAAACCCAAAAGTACCTCATGATATTGACACGCAGGTGAGCCCTAAGCTCGATAAAGAGCTCGTGCATCTGACCCAAGTCAGCAGCGTTGCCATGCGAGTACAGCAACGTGAACCGCGCAAAAGGGTGCCTCCAAAGCATGGCAACGATTTTGTTCCCGCCCTTGGTGTCCAGCAAATGCACGTCCACATTCTTGTCCGCCGTCACCCCGGGGAACACCAGCCTCCCATCCTCTTCCCTGTATATGTCATAGGTTGGCGGGTCTGGTGGAAAGAAAGCGAATTTGGCAGCCACGCTCGACGTCACATTGCCCATTTAACACGTACCCAGTTCAGAAATGGAGGTCAGCAATACAACCCCGTTATTGTTTCAGCATATGGGATTGAGGCTTTCTCTTGGGTTTTCAGGAAAATAAACAAAAATTGTTTCTTTTTCGTGTTTTCGGTTTTTGTGATTTTTATTTTATTTTACTGGGGATGATGAAACTAACGGGAGGGTTGACAGAGAATAGATCCGATCTAAGCGGGTGAGCTGGAAATGGTGTTATCTAGAGAGGAACAAAGACCCTGAACAAAAAAAGAAAAAAAAACTAAACCAATGAAAGAATTGGCTATGTTTTTGAGGAACATAGAAAGTTGGAACCATAGAGGGAGTTCTTGGTGGTGATGATGATGATCTGTACAGCTCTGTTTTTGTGATTTTGAGGAAGAAGTTACAGAATGACTGTTTTAGCCTTCATTAGATGGTTCAATTTGTTGGAAAATGGTTCTATGGGTTTGTCCAAAAGCTTTGGGGCCATTGCATTATAAGAGTAATGCATGAAGTAAGATTTGTCAAAATCTGTGTGTCCTATTGTGCTAAGATAGGTGTATCCCTTGGTCTATACTCTATATATGTACTAGTTTATTTCAAAGTTACACAAAGGATATTCCCTTCAAATAACTATAATTGAGATTTTGAATATTCCCATTGACATGTTTTCTTTTCATTGAGATGAACCCCTAAACAACTATTGCACAAATCAATTATATTGTGATATGATATATTTTGCATTCCATCATTTGAAGATAAAGCTCAGTCTGGATATACAATACTATTATCTCATCTCATCTTAATTATTATAAATTTTTTAAATTTCTATACAAAAATATAATAAACAATTCAACTTTTTTAAATCTTAAAATAAAAATAATACTAAAATATATATTCTAACAATATTTTATTTAAAATATCTCATCTCATCTCATTTGAACTGTCTATCCAAACCCAACCTTATAACTTGAAAATGACATAAAAATTGTTTATGCAAATACCACCACCTATTAGAAGGTGTTCAATTCAGCTACCTCACCAGAAGTGTTTTAAAATTATAGAAGATTTTGACATTTCATGAAAAACTTGGAGTTGAATGGAGAGGATGCCCCTGTTATCCTAAACAGGTGGCGCTTAACTTAACTGCACCAAAACCATTAGAACTAAATTAGAGGGTCGTGATGAATGCAGATAGGGAAAGATCACAAGATGAAGAGCTGAACGGCTATGATTTGGTCAAAGACTAACGGGGATCTTCAGAGAGACAGGGGGAAAGAGAGGTTGGCAGATTGGGCGGTCAAAAATGTCAGAGTCAGAGAGTCAGACATTCCTCATTTCGCTTTGCTCAGCTAATGTTTTTTTACTCGTGGACGACGGTTTGGGGAGGGTTTTCCTGCTTTGGAGATCGAGTCAATTCCACAACTGTCCTTATTTTTCTACTTTGACCATCCACAATAACCCATTTTATCTTAGTTTGGAAATTTCAGTTTTTATTTTTAAGCACATTTTGGTTGCAGCATTATCTTCAAGGATAAAGGGTGGCACAGAACTGTTTTATATGTCTGCCGATAATTAGTTTATAGCTGCAAACACTTTATTTAATGGATGAAATAATTATTATTAGTTTTAATTTGGACTAATTTAGTGAAAATATATTTGATTGAGGTCCAACTGAAGAGGGTGACTGAATTAAGGACTCATGATATTTTTCAGCTTCTAATGAAAAATTAGAACAAAAACAGAGCCTCATAGTTTTGGTGAAAACACAAAATCTGCAGACACTTCAAGATAGTAAATATCCTCCATTTTGTCGGATGAATTTCACATTACAATTACAATATTATGTTGCAATCCTTAGTGTATAAAGCTTTTTTTTTTTTTTTGTCGGGAACCTCTTCAAGATTGGACTCTTCGGACCCATTCCTGCAAAGTAAATCTCAATCCCGTACACCGCATCTTTAGAAGTTTTCTTACGCAGAATTAGTTAAATTGCTGACTTTTCATATGGCTCCAAAGAATTATTTATATCCATGAGATGTTGAATATTGGAATTTGAAGAGAGTGATACTCCAAAATGGAGGCTTTCATCACTTCAAAAACCCCTTGGGATTTAAAGCTTCTTTTATGTGAAGTGAATGTGTGGTAAGGAAAGTTTTGGCTTTGGATATGGAAATTGGAGTAGGTAAAGAAATTAAATTCACTTGCCTTACAGAAGTAGGGGACCTCTGGGGCTTTAAAAGTAGGGGACATTTAAAACTCTGAATGGAATAAAGATAGTAAAAATATTCTCCATTTTTCAGATGAAATGTTTGCATCAGCAATAATAGTATCCATCAGACAAATAAATACTTACCATAAGTCTTATTTGGTGGGATAGTTGGTTTGAATGTGACTCTGTAATTTGTAAAAACTATATAGTAAAGCTTTACAAGTTCAAATTCTTTCTTAATTAAAAAAAAAAAAATGCTTGGTTCACAAATTCTTTCGGATTGTAATTTTTTTATTATAAAATAGATCGTAATACATAATGTCATATTAATTTATAAATTTTTTTATATACGTCTGTTTATTTTATAGGCTTAGTATTTCTTAAATAATTAAATCAAAATTTTCTGTAAAAAATATAATACAAGCAAGTAGTAAAGTTTAGTCCAAAGAAAATAATGGGTCAAAAAGCCCATAGGCTGCTTAGAAGTTGGTGCACTAACCAAGAGAAAGCAAAATAGAAAAAGGCAGCTCTAAATTAATATTTATAGACAAATCAAATTTGTGATGTTATGTCTGTCATGTCAATCAAATATAATTAGCCCATATTTTAATCATATATATATTTAAATTATTAGAGTATTTAATTGAAATGAATGTTCTAAGTAGAGATGATTTGAGAGATTACTCTTCAAGCACTGACTGGAAACATTACAAAACCGCTTTAGAATGCTAACAAAATTTAAAACAAATCTGCCCATCATACTGATAACATATGATTACTGGTTTACAGAGACTTTGCATTGTTTAAAGATATATCATTGAAGAAATCTAGGAGATGGAACATCACTTGTTCAGGTGAATATTACCTTTTCATGGCAGATATTGAATAATATTATGAGATGGGGGGAAGAAAAGAAGGCTGAATTGCTGTAAGGAAAAAGATGGAATTGTGAGCATCACATCACCAAAAGAAGGGTCAACCTTCAGCACTACTTCATCTTACCTGTAAAGGAGCTAGAACCCATAAATGCCATTTTTTGACCCAACCTGATCCAAACCCATGTGCACAGCAACTTAAAGTGTTTCAGGAAAAGCAATATGCGAACTATATATGAACCTTAGGTTGTCAAGATAATGTAGGATTAGATGGGGACATTGAATGTGTGACACATTGCTGCACATTCAAGCAATTAGTTTAAGATTATCCTTTTGAAGTTATATTAGTTAGTAAACCACTCCGAACTGCTCAGATTAGTTCGGATATTCCAAGTTAGCAAACCAATTATTAGACAAAAAATTAAAGTACAAAGTGTTCTGTGTGCTATTCTAAGGTTTCTACACCAAACACTGCTTTACGTGGCATAGTTTAATTTAGAAGATAAATCTTAAAATTTGATTTATAAAATTTGAATCTTATAAATCAAGTATTACCATTTAAGTGGTGGATGGTGTGATTTACACATTGACTTGATAATAGAATAACTCGAGGTACAAATTTTGATAAAAAAAAAAAAAAAAAAGGTTCAAGCAAAATACAACACTCCATTCAACACATTTTTTTAGTTTGATCCGGTGAGACTGAAACTAGAATACAATCTGCATGGACAAAGCTAACTGCCAAGTTTAAACAAAATGTGCTCTTCTTCTACCGCAGTCTTATGATCTCCGACAACTGAAACCAAAGTTTCTGCAATGTTATCCAAAGTTGCATCCGGAATTTCAACTAAAGTGAAGGCTAGCTTTGTGCCATGCACTAGACTCTGGTGGAGGGGTGTCATTATTCATTAAGCCTTTCTCATCAGGTCCTTGCTCATTGATCAATCTTTTGACCCTAGGAACAATGGCCCCATTCAGGTCTATAGCGTTGTCATCCCCAATTGCACGCCATCATTTTCCGAGGACCGTTTTTATATGCCAGCTAGCTCTTTATGCATGTGACCGAACACAACCAGTGGGATAGAGAGCTTGGCCAGACCCTTTTAGGAGGGATAAGGCTAGCTAGCTTCTGCTAGATCCGCACCAAAAGATATTGCTAGCTGGTAAAAGAAGTTAAGATGATCTATTTCATATTAAAATACATGGGCAAACTGCTGCTGTACAAAGAACTTCATTTTGCTCCTTTCCATAATCGGCCTCAGTATGTTGACAAGGTCACTGAGTACAGCAAGCCAACAGGCACAGCAGGATAATTACGGAAAATCTTAGTCACTTTTTAACATTAGAACCTCGAAAGCAACCGGCCTTTACAGTTGAAGAGCCACCATACAAGCTTGTGACCAAATGTTGTGATGAAGTTGAAAGCTATGTTTTAGAAAGGTGACCTCAAAGTAGTTCACAAGTTATGACTTGTATAAGTGAAAAAAATGGGATGCTATGAATGCCTATAGGTATATATTTTCACAATTATGAATGTTATGTTGAGTTTGTGAAGCTTGGTTTATTCTTGTGTCGGCTCGATTCAATGACCCAACTTAATAAGGATTCATTACGATTTTTTGATAGATTTTCAATGAGTCAGACTGAGAGTTCGTTCATCGTTCACTAGAGTAAAACTCTAGCAAAGAGCTCAATTGAACATCAAATAAAGAGTTTGCTCAATATCGGGTTCGAGCGAATAACGCAATAATTGAAAAATTAGAGCTTTCGCCGTACAACCCCATATATATGTTTATTATGAACAATTTGGCCGTTTTGAGTATTATAATTTCACCCGACATTGTACTTTGATATTTCTCAAGAGAATAAAATCCTTTGACATAGGCACGTTAAACCACGTAAATCTTTGTATTGTGTGATTGATTTCTTGTTTTACTTTATTATTCTTGCATCATTTTTCGCAACATGTTATGAGGAAGTATGCAACTAAATAGTTAAAGGACGTTTAAGTAAAGAATCAATTGAAGGTTAAAGCTGCGTGGAAAAGAAGACACTAAGAGTCAAGAGTGTTTTTATTATGCAAGTTCTAAGTTTAAGTTGTATATGCACTTAAAAAAGGAAGTGACGTAAAGTTATGTATGAGTGTAGATTGTATAAAATGAAAATGACGTAGTCTAAGTAAGTATTATGTTCATACTCTTCTAGAGTTTTCTATATGATATAAAAATAAAGAATTCTTCTACTCATTATTCTTACACCACACATCTGTTATGAGAAAAAAATAAAATGATAAAAAAAATAAAAACATGTGTGTGGTGTATGGATGATGAATGTAATTTTTCAAGATCAAAATGAAATGTTCCTTTCAATGAAAATGAAATGAAATGCTTTTATGAGAAAATGTCTTTTATGCAATGAAAGAAAATGAAACGATGTTTTATGAATCTATGTTAAAGTATTAATGCTTTTAAGTACATGTATGTAATTACCTTTATTTGGCAACCCATTTTTATGCATCTCTAGAATAAATGTATGCATAATGAAATGAAATGGTTAAATATGAGTAATGCTAGATACGGTTTAGGGTGTGCATGCCCTGCCCAGTCCTTTTGACAAAGAGTAGGGTTCATCATTAAAAAATTAATTTTTTTATGTGGATTCCATAATATCCACTTGTTTCAAAGGGAGTGTGTGAGACTTATACATTCTAGGACTTCAAATATCATTTTCTCTATATTTTATGCATAATGTTCTGAAATAAAATAGATTGATGAATGAAAAGGAAATAGATGAAAAATTCTACTTATTATCTCCTATACCAAACATCAATATATAATTTATCATTTTTGTCATTCTATTTAAGCACACACATATTGATGTGGAAATATGTGTATTTAAATAGAAGGATGAAAATTATGATGTAAGGATGATAAAGAGTATTTCTCATTTTTTATTTTTGTAATAGGAAAAACTTCAAAGAAGACGTACTGGTGTGTAATTGTATTTTACACTCTCCAATCAAAATATAGACTAATAGGAAATTTATATTATTTACCCGTAAAATCGATTGAGGGGATAAATTCTCAACCTTTTTCTTTCTCTCTCTCTCTCCCCCAACTCTACTCTCCCTCTCGCGAAGCCTCTCTCTCTTTCTCTTCTCTTTCTCTTCTCCCGGCTCTCCAAATTATGGAACCGTTCCGAGTAGGGTTGTAAATATCCTGTCCGTCAGACTGGACCGGTAGCTATCGATTCGGTTCGGCTTAATTATTTTATTATTTTTTTTCAAATAAATTAATAAAAAATTGTTTAAATTACTAAATTTAAATTTAGTGAATTATTAATATAGATTATGTAACTAACTCATTAAAAAAATATTTTACTATAATTATATTTATGATGTTGATAGTTACTACTTATTAACTTAGACTTTACTCTTTAGTATGCATAATTGTTAATTGTTGGGAGTGGACACTGGTTTTGGAGCTGAAAAATCGAGAAATAGTGAGTTTGCTCAGCTGTCGCTCGACCTAGCCCTCGAGCGAAGCTCTAACCGTGAGTTTGCTCGAGGTGCGCTCGAGAGTGGGCTTGAGTAAAGCTCAACCTGTGGATTCGCTCGAGTCTCGCATGACAGTGGGCTTGAGCAAGACACAAATCCCAGTGTTCGCTCGAACCATGCTCGACATCCTACTTGAGGCAATATTAATGAATATCAAATAATTTCATTGTACTTAGATTATTTATACTTGCTTGCAACTTAGGTATTTTAAAAAAAAAAAAACCTAATTATTTTTAATTAAGTTTAAATAGTAGAGTATGTATGAATGCATGATGTATTAACTATTTACATATAATGACATAAATTATCACATGATTTATGATTTGTTATTAATTGATAGATATATTATTTTATATTTTATATAGTCAATGATAATAAATTAAATGAAAATTACATTATTAACTTATATGATTACTATATAAAAATAATATATTAATTCCTTGAAAATATTTAAAATATATATATAGGGATTGGGTCCAATTCGGTCTAAAATTTGTAGACCCTAGAACCGAACCGAACCGAATGTCATTAGTCCACATATTTTGAGGCCGAGACCAACCGGTCCATAATTCGGTCCGGTCTAGTCCCGATCGAATTACTTACAGCCATAGTTTTGAGGCCAAGGACAACAAAATAGCAAAATGGCATGTCAAGTAGCTCCAAAGGTTGTTTTTCAGTCTACGTTGGATCTCAAAGACGAAGATTCGTGGTCAAAACAAAGTTTGCCAATCACCCATTGTGGTAGAGGACGCTGAATTGGAAAATTTGGGCAGCTTCTTAGCAATTACATTGACCTTATAAAAGATTTGAAATCTTAGACACAGATTAACAAAGTGCTAGGGGGTAGAGAGTTCCTTAAGTACTCTCAAACACTCTTACTACTATTCTTTATTTTATTATTACTTTTCACCTACTTTTTACTACTATTTAATATTCTATTATTACTTTTTTATTACTATTCACAAATATTTTTAAATACTTTTACCATCCAAACTAACCTTCTTGTAAGGCTGTAAACCCCACAACTCTTGCAACCAAATTGGGAAAACAGACTTAAGATCTCGTTTGTTTTCAGAGATGAGATAAGATGAGATGAATTACGATTAAAATTAAAAAGTTGAATGAAATATTGTTAAAATATATTTTTTAATATTATATTTGTTTTAAAATTTGAAAAAGTTAAATTGTTTATTTTATTTTGTATGAAAATTTAAAAAAATTGTAATGATGAGATAAGAGGTTTTTAAAATTTTGAATTTTCTTGAAAACAAACAAGATAGTAAACCGTTGTCAAAAGTGTAAAACAGATGGCACTTCACATAGTCAACAAGGATGTATTCTTTTGGAAAAGCTAATGGGCGAGATAATCTTATAAAAAATAAACATCCAATATTGACTGATCAAAATATATATCCCAAGTGTGCGTAACGTGTCCTCTTGGCTTAATTTTACAACCCTTGCAGTAAATAAATAAATAAATAAAAAAGAAAAAAGAAAAAAGAAAAAACACAGCACAAAACTAAAATCATAATTATAATGCCAAAACTGTAATGACAAAACTCTCGTGCTGAGCCAGCACACCTTTGGCAGCCCGCTCTTTTTTTTTTTCTTCAGAAAAACATAACTATCTTCATATCACAAAGACTCTGGACTTGTCGAGGGTCTAATTCTTGCGGGCATTCCTCTAGGCTCCTCAAATCCATCCTGAATCCAATAAGCTGAAGACTTCCGGGGTGTGATTGACATTTTGCTCACATCAAGATCAATCTCTTGCTCACCAATGTCTTCATCACTAATGCCTTCAGCTTCATCGCACGGAGGTCTGACCATTGACCAATACACGAAGTATGGTCGGATGAATCTTCAGATAATCAGGAAACAAGGTTAGTTCAGTAGACCGTTCAAAAGCACATTAGTAAATGTCAAATTTCCCACAAGAAGAGAAGAGTAGTCAACACAAAGTTGGTGAGAATCCTTATAAAAA